>PHNY01254681.1:0-10078 GCA_003724115.2 Anethum foeniculum
GTATAATTGAGGGGTCACAGTATGCAGTAATTGTTTATGATTCAAGAATTAAGTATGGATAATGGAATTAAAGACCGTAACGACTCAGATCCCCGACCCCGGATCTGGGGGTGTTACAAACTCAATACAAGTCTGATAATGTGGTTTATACTAAATCTGGAAGTTGCCAATCCTTTATTTCTGCTATTTTAAAATAATTATCTAAAATGCATGATTGGATTGATAAACTTGTTCTGAATCGGGAACAAAGAGTTATTGATCTCAAAAATATTCCTGTGTGCTTATCAAATAAAAATATTCCTAGGAAACATGCACTGAAACTTAAAGAAGAACTTCTGTTCAGAAAGCAACAGTATGTTTCTAAGGTTTACCTTACTGATAAGAAAATGTGTCTTGTTCACAAAGAGTTTGTTAGAATAAATACTGATTCTACTAGTAAATATATTTATCCAGATAGTGGTATATGCTTAGATGATCTTGAGACAGATTTGTTACATGATGATTCAAATGAGCTCTTTGCTTACTTTGAACCTCCCCTAGTCATAGAAAGTGGAAATTCCTTAAGTGGCAAGAATGATAACGAGTCTGGACCCAATAGTGATTGGATACCAAAGACAACATGATTTTGTTACAGTTGTAGGGCAGAAGGAAGTGAGAAGAGTGATAAAGCCCTGTTATCACCAATGGAGGTTGGCTCACGATTGGAACTTAGAGATAACAAAAGTTTTCAACATGAGAGATGGCTTGTTATAAACTGAGTTTTGTCATTATGAGAAGAAACTGGTTGGCAATCTATCCTCAGATTGCTGACTAGGTAGCAGTGGAAAATCATCACTTAGATTCCACTGAGTAATTGCTGATCATAGAGATTGATACTTCATTCTAAACGCTGAAAAATCAATCAGAGTTTAGTGAAAGTGCTAAAGTCTGATAATAATCAAAGTTTAGTACAAGTACTTAAATTAGATAACGATCAGAGTTTAGTAAAAGTACTAAAGACTGATGATGAAGCAATTTCACAAGAATGCTGATAGATGGATTCAAAGGGCTTAAAGAAGGTCAGATAAGAAGAAAGGAAGTCACCATTTTGGATGAGTCAAACAACTCCAATTGTGCTTATGCCTCATTAATTGAGATGAAACATCAGACATATGGGGAGCTTGTATCTTAAGGGGAGCCTCTCATGCTGATAAATTTCACCATGATTTTCTGTTTCAAATATACTTATGAGCCTCCCACTCAAGAAAACAAGTCATCCATTGACTCTGTATCTTAGGAGATCAAAAGTGACAACTCCCTTTGAACCAAGAAGGAAAATGACCTATTGGAAAGACTTCATGGATATCATCTAGTAAGTTCAAATGGAAGAAGCATCATCTACAATAAATCAAGATGTTCACCATCTCTATATAAGCTTAATAAAGAAGATCATCTAAAAGTTGGTAAGGATTTTAGACTCAGCTAAGCCTCTATGATCATGCTTTGCAGCAATGATCAGCACCAATGCTCAGAAACTTTAAAAGTTGAAGAGCATTGATGGTGATGTATTGGGACATCATTTTCTACCTGGAACAGTAGAGAATGATGATGTGATATTTGTGTTCCAAACTTTAAGTAAATTTCTGAAAACCTTATGAAGTTAGGAAATGAAGACAATCTTCACATATTGATGACTTGTAAAGAAAAACTTCATTCTTCATCAACTCAACCAAGCTAAGGGTGTCAGAAAATTACTTGTAGCAGTAAATTTTCACATTAGACTTCTCAATAAATCTTTAGTATGAAAATTAGCTGAGGTATATATGTTTCTTTTGAATACTTTAGTATTTTTACTTACATATAATCCTGAAATTATAAAATTAGGAATTTTCACTTAGTTGACTCTTCAAAATTTTGTAATTTAGCCTTCAGATAACTGATTCTGAATTGCATATTCTTTGGTTATTTATTTCAGACTATGGGACATAGTGCATTTGGACTATACGATACAGTTCATTTCAACTGCATGACATAGTTCATTTAGAGTATACGACATAGTTCATTTAACTATGCGGCATACCCCATTTTGACTATGCGATGTAGTTCATTTGAAGTATTGTATATAGTTCATTTGACTATGCTACATAGGCCTCTTTCCCACTATGCGATTTAGTTCAGATGTTCACTTGATCTAATCTTTCAATATTAATTGAGGTGGAATTATTCTGAATGCATGTTGTTAGATATCAAATTACTAATCAATAGAAAGTTTGATAAATCATGACTTATTAATTAATTATGTAGGACATCTCGAGAACTCGGATGGATTTGAGAGTTCACGATATAGATCATTTCTTGAACTAGTTCACGATGTGATAAATATTGGGCAGTCAGTAATTTGTACTGAATTATTCTCGAGTTTATGTCTTAAATAATTAATAAACATAAATTATTATTATGAGTAAACATAATTTAATTTGTGAGCTGCAAGAGTTTGCTGGAAAAATAATTTTGGACTTCTCGACATGACATTGTTGTGGGTACACGACATGAATTTTTAAAATCTTGTAAGATATTGGATTTTGGACTTTACTAGTTAAATCCAAGTTTCTTTATTTTGTTTCAAATCTGTCAAGAAGTACATAATGGTTTGTTAGTCTAATATTTTCTTATAGCAAATTCTTGATTTATTCAAAACTCGTGTTTATATCATATGTTTATCCTTGAATAAATAATCAGTGTGTTATATTGTGTAGTTTTTGCTTTCAAATTTCTATCTTTCAGAGTATACGATATAATTCACTAAGAAAGATAAGAAAAGTTTGAGAAGTTTTTGCAGGGTTGAAATCATTGCAAAATCTGGAAAAAAGAAATGTGGTGTGTTTTTGAAGAAATCTTTCTGAGATAGGCTGAGTTAAATTCCAAAATCTTATGCTCAGATAAGTTCTATTTTACAATGCACTTCTACAATAGCTGCAATGATGGTGTTTGGAATATGTGTGATTACTTATCTTGATTAATGTGACTGCCTGCTATATGTGCATATCTACTCTCGGTCTGTGGGCATTAATTCTTGCATGTAATGTTTTTTATCGCTTAAAGAGATAAAAGTTGACAATTTCTTTTAGGTTATTGATTATTGTTTCCTTTCAATAAAATCAATTTCTTTTAATCAATTATTCACTAGAGTCTCTTAATCTACCTCGCACTCTCCTTTATAAAACCGATCATTTACACTTATTCTTCATTCCAAAACCTCTTCTTCTCAAAATTTTCTATCAAACTCTCATCTCTCCCGATGGCGATCCAAATCAACTATCAGACCTTTCAAGTTCGAGTAGACGGTACTGTATTTCTTGTCATAGAAATACCGAAACGAATCTGGTAGACGTTCGGCCATGAACTCTAAGAGGAGCATCTGTTCCTTGCCATGGAATATGAGTTCCAGTTGGAAGTGGAGAGAGAAAGAGAAAGATAGAAGATGATCGAACATGAAAACATCATCAGGTTGGCGATCCTGTTCGAGGCCAACCGAAAGAAGGAAGCAGAGAAGAAGAAGGAACCTTAGTTTAGGATCTTTCTTTATTCTAATTGTACTCCTTCTGTAATAAAAAAATATTTGTCTTGTAATGAATTTCAATATTTATTAATGAAAATCTTTTTATTATCATCATTATCTTCTTGTGCTTAATTGTTTACTGTGCATAAATAAGTGAATATTTATTTAAAAGAAATAATCTCATATTCCTTAGACATCTATTCTATTATGTGCAGCCTTTTATCAGATAATGTTGAAAATGAGAAATCTTGAATGATGTTTTAAACTCTGACATCTAATTACTCATTCTTGATTTCAAATTGCCATGAACATACTTGCTTAAATGATTTGTCATGAAACCATGTTTAAACATAAGTTAAGAGAAGCTCTTAAATGGATATTCTTTTTAAATTTAAGTGATTAGTCATGCCATGATTAATAGTACTTAATCGTGAACTGAATTATGCTACTTAATTAACTCAATTGTTTAGACTGTCCTTCAAACTAAGAAGGAGTGAAAACATGTCAAATATCAGTGCTTTGCAATCAATATCTTAAACTCTGATATTTTTGTTGGAAAGACAAATAATAAGGATTAATGATTAATCAAAACTTTTTAACTTATTGAATTTATTTTTTAAGATTAAATTTTGATAAAATCATTAAGTTTCATTAGTTTGGAGCTCATGTTTTTAACTTGAGAAAGGAAGTGTTATTTTGTTACCCTGGTAACTAATAACAATTTCTTAAACCTTGTGCTTCTCAAAAGATATGTAACTTGACCTTAGAGGGTTGAAGGTATCCCACAAGTCACTAACCCAATCTTTACTTCCTTCGGGACCGCAAGTGCTATAATAAGTGATGAAGGTACACACTTTGTGAATAAATTATTGGCGAATACTTTGGCTAAGTATAAAGTACATCACTAGGTAGCTACCAGATATCATCCTCAAACTAATGGGTAAGATGAGTTGTTTAATAGAGAAATCAAGGGTGTTCCTGAGAAAGTTATAAATCTGAATCTCAAGGATTGGTCTACATGATTAGATGAGGCTCTATGGGCTTATCGCATATCTTATGAAACTCCTTTGGGCATGTCTCCATATCGCTTGATTTTTGGAAATGCGTGTCATTTACCAGTTGAGCTTGAACACATAGCTTATTGGGCACTCAAAAATCTAAATTTTGATATGCAACTTGCTGGTGAAAAGAGAATGCTGCAACTTGATGAGTTGGATGAACTGCGACTGTTTTCCTATGAGAATGCTAAACTTTACAAGGAGAAGATCAAAAAATGGCATGATAAAACATTCAATCTCGAGTTTTTGAAGTGGGGCAACAAGTCTTATTATTCAACTCAAGGCTAAAGTTGTTTCCTGGAAAGTTGAAATCTAGATGGTCAGGACCCTTCACAATTGTGAAAGTACATTCCTATGGAGCTGTTGAATTACGTGATAATCAAGGACACAAATTTCAGGTGAATGGACAACGTTTAAATCATTATTGGGGAGGTGCGGTTGTACATAACAAAACCTCACTTGATCTACTGGAGCCTTGATAGAGAATGACCTCTAGCCAAAGACGTTAAAGGAAAGCGCTTCTTGGGAGGCAACCCAACGTGTTGGTAATGTAACTTATTGTGTTATTAATGTTATTCTTATATCATTATTATTGTACTATTATTATTTTAATTATTATAGAATATTTTGTATTTTTTAGAAGGTTAGCTTATTTTTTTACTCCCACAAGGTGCCTTAATTAGTTTTGTGTGAAGTATTACTCGGTAACATTTTAGAGTGCGAAATTAATTTATTTAAGATACTCGGTATTTTATTTAAATTTTTGAGGTGATGTTTTTAGAAAAAAAAAGATGGGCTGATTAACAGAGATTTCGTATTTGGCGTGCAATTTTTGGTGCAGTCGTGCTAATTTTACAAAAGGAAAAAAATTGATGTACAAACATATAATGTTGGCCATTCTAAAGATGTAATGGGCGTGTGATCACCTACTATTTATTTTCTTGTGTTATAGGGGCATGCGGGTTATATGATGGTGGTGCGGAAGTTTCTGCTTTATTTATAAGATGCACACATTCATATGCGGGCCGTACAAATTTCGCGTTGCCTGTGTAAGAGGGTCGGGGGATGTGCTATGTGCATGTTCATGTCCCATACCATGGTTGGATTTGATCCCAAGACCTCTAGTGTGAAGTTGTGTATCACTAGCCACTACACCAGCTTGTGTTTGGTGTTTTATATTTATTTGTTTATTTAATAAACGGACCACGACCTATAATTTCATTCTCCATGAAGCACGCCAGAGCCCACCATCCCAGGCCTGTTGTGCTGAACCCATTTGCTGGGTTACTTAAAAAAATTAATGTAGCTGCAGGGATTTGAACCCCTGACCATCATGGTGAATGGCTTTAGTGCATATTTCCAACTAGATGAGCTACCTTTAGAATTGTATAAAGATTTGGCGCTGCTGTTCAATAAAGGGAAGGGGTCAGAATTATATTCAATTAAGACGACACTTCACTCATATTATTTGAGGGGATCTCATGCTTATGCATTAGGGGAGTATTTCAAACTTTTTTTTATTTAATTTTTAATATATTTTTTATATTAATTTTAGAATTATTTTAATTATATATAATATAAATTTTTATTCATTGGGGACAATGAACCACTTAAGTGTAGGTATGGGTTTTCAACATTTTAAAAAAAAAATCAGATTATTATTATTTTTTTAGGACATTAAAAATAGATTAAAAAACACAAAAAAATTAGAAAATTCAAAAGAATGATTGTCTTGTCAATATAGCATGTTAATAAGGATAAATACACACCATGTAGATTATTTTTTACGTGTCATATTTATGTCTCATTGGTGTAAAATACCTTATGCATGAAGATGTCTTGTACGTGCTTGCGAAAATTCAAAACTTGAATGTACGTCTTTGTCAATTTTGACGAGTATAGCAAGCCCTTTTCTTGTGAGATCTTGGGCTTAATTTATGATCGATGCATTATTTTATCAATCAATTATTTTTGGTGAGCTATTTGTCATTATGCATGTTGCTCTAGAACTTGCTTTAAACCATGTTGCGAGCATATTGATATTGTGTATGTGTAAAAATGATAAAGGCACTAGGATTAACCGTATTGTCCAAACAGTACCCTAAAAAATAATCCTCAGTGAGCCTTTTGAGCCTATATCATTTCTCTTCGTATGTCACCAAATAAATCTTGAGCTTAATTATTTACTCTAGTCTTGATTGACTAGTAGAGCAACGTGATGTATGTTTGAGATGTGTAAAATTTTAAATGTGGGGATCTCTTTATTTAAGGGGATATGTCTGTAGGAATCAAGATGATGTACTTAACTGATCTCTGAGAAAAAAAAGATAATCAAGTAATCCTTTGAGATTAATGGGTGGCAAGTACAATGTCATATGAAGAGGACGATCCATGTACATGTGCTAGTATTAAGTGCAATGTCTTGGTGACTTTTCACTACCCTTGGTTACTAGAGAATGACTTGACTATAAAAACAAAATTGAGCAAGAAGAAGATCAAGTAGAGTTTGTGTTCATTGTTTTGTAAAACGTGATAATATGTGCTTTGGTGTTTAATGTTTGTGAGAGTCTGATCAACTTTTACATGATCTACTTTTCATATTAGGTGCTTTAATTAAAAGTGAACATTATGCTCTGCTAGTTATCAAGTACAATCACTTGTTAGCCTATTCTTTGATATCCTACCTCCAACCTAAGCCTCGTTACAACCCTTGACAAAGACCTTTTGATTTATATATGCGTGAAGTCTAGAGATTTGGTGGACAAGCAAGCTTATGGAAGTACATGTGCATTTGTTGGACTTGAGTGATACAGTTACACCTAAACACTTGTGTGATTTGAGTATTTGTGAGGTTATTTTCCATCCAAAACATGCTATTTGCTTGTTGATTGAGACTTTGATGTTATTAACGATTATTTTATTCTTTTGCGACTATATGTGCGTACTTGAATAGTTGTGTTGGTGTGTAAAGTAGAAGAATCGCATTATATGACATCTAAGGGATATTACATCATTAAGTTTGCATGTGTGGAGTGCTTTGATATATTTCATGTTCGAGATTTGGCAGTCAGAAATAAAAATTAGAAGTTTGTAGGTAAATTCACTACAACCCCTCACGAGACCTTACTCGTCCACTAGGCTACCTAGGGTTTAAAGTGCTTGTTGCATATGCCAAATGCAACCATGATCACCTACGAAAGTGGTACAAAGTAGTTATAACTTAGTTTTTTCTTTTTCTTTGCCCGAGGACGTGCAAAATTCTAAGTATATAGGGATGTGATAAATGTGTAATTTATTCTAATATTGTCCCTCAATTTTAGTTGTTTTATATTAATTTGGATTTTTATTTCAGAAATATTAGTGTTTTATTGTAGGTATCAAGGAGTTATAATAAAGGAAGGCATGGGGTTTAAAAAAATCAAATTTGGATTTTAATTTGATCAAAATGGATTTTATGGGCCGCTTGCGCAGTATATACTATTTGGGCCATAACTGGTGTTCCAGAAGTTCGATTTAGACAATTCAACAGCCCACGGAAAGCTAATGAGAAGAGCTTTATTCCAGAAAGGTCTTGACTAAAAATCACAGCTGAATCAGACCATAATCAGACTATAAGGGAGTTCGAGCACGAGAGAAAGATAGACATGCAATACAGAGAGAGAAGAAGCTCGAGGAAGGAGATACAACCATTGAAGACGTTCAACTTGATTTGTTTTTCTCCAACTTTTTGTTTAGAATTCTCTCTTTAACTATTTTTATCATGAGTATGTGTTATCAATTCTTGGATGAATTTGTGATTCTCATTATGATCTAATATTATAAAGTTGGGATTTTTATGGATCCCTATCATAAGATTATTGGTATTTTGTTAAAGAGTTTTGTATTTAGTTTTATGGTTTACTTGTTCAAGTGCTTTTCATTCTAATACTTGCTATTGTCTAATAAACATAAGTAGGTAAAGAGTTAATTATAATACCGAGAGGGTTATAGATAATAGACATAAAACTTGAATGGTTCATGCTTGTATCTTTTGATTATAATTTTGTTACCTTATAGATATATATTGTGACCATGCATAGCTTTGTGAATTGGTGCTTAATTATATTATGAAGGGTAAATAGGCATAGACATATGTTAGTTTATTTGAAAGGAGTTATATCATAGTAATTTCGAGAGAAACCTATGACCAATGAATTCTAGCTAGTGAACTATGGATTTGCTATAGTAGTACACAACTCGTTTACCGATTTCACGTGTTCGGGGAAGTAATTATCCTGACTTATCTTCTCATATTTGAAACTTGTAACCACTATTCTTGGTAGTATAATTTAATTATTTAATTAGTCTTTATTAGATTTTACTTGCGATTAATATAAATATAAAGTCCTTGAGGAACGGTAACTAGTAGTTACTACTATATTATGTGTTTGGGATTGTGTATACTTGTACATCTGAATTTTATGCAACACTTTAATTGATACTCCAATTCCTTTTGCAGACAACTGGCTCATAGTGCAACGTTTGGGTTCTCATATGACTAGCTCTTCTCATGGTCTTCATATCTATTCCTTAAGCCCTCTGCTAAGTCAGCAATATTATGTTGACGCTCCACAAAAATCCATTAGTCTGTATACTGAATCCTGATAAGGTGATTTGAATACTTGAACTTTATTCCTCTGTTACTTGGACATATTCATTAACTTCATACAGTGCATGTTAAAGACTTCTTCACTGTAACATCTCATAAATCTAGTGTATGTACCCGACATATATTCGTGAACAAATTTCTGTGGATTTCTTATTGTTTGCAAGTCCTATTCTATTGTTGAGTTATCATTTCTCATATAGTTAAGATAATAAATGATGCTTCAATTCTGTTGAACAGTTTAATCTAGATTATTTATGTTGTAGCAATTTAGTTAAGGAAAGTGTGCCTGTGTATATGTTTGACGTACTCGAAATTTTAAACTACTGAAGGTCTAGAGATCTATTCCACCCATCAATAACTTAATTTTAAATAATTTGAAAACTACCGGATGTAATTACTAATTAGCATAGTTACATAGCAAATTCTAAAATAATTACAATATTAGATACTAAATCCTTTTTTAGGGATAGACAATTGTACAATTACTATATCACACGGTGGGATTTATTTGTAATGGATGCAAAGAATAATTAAACTTTAAGTTATAATTAGAAAACAAAGCTCGAATGTATAGTAATTTTGTTGGAGATGTTGTATGTTTCCTTGAAATGTTGTGCTTTCATTCACATTACACAAACATATAAGCGAATGTCCCGAATTTCTCCTCCGTTCGGCGATTAACACTTATGTTGTCAAATCTCATTAATTGTGAAAAATTTTGTAACACCCCCAGATCCGGGGTCGAAGATCTGAGTTGTCACGGTCTTTAATTCCATTATATCACTTACCTTGAATCATAAATAACTACTGCATGCTCGTGACCCCACAGTAATA
>PHNY01254685.1:0-14905 GCA_003724115.2 Anethum foeniculum
CCTCTCTCGCCGGAAAACTCAACAGCCTCTGACGTCATCATCTGTGTTTCCTTGTGTTTGTCTCCACGTCAGCACCGAGTCAGTTGCTGAACTTGCACAAAACAAGGTTACATATACACTTCTATATAACCTATTTTTATTTTTTATTTTTATTTATTTGTTTAATTTTAATTTTTATTTGTTTTGATGAGTATTTGTGTTTTTATTAGTGTAGGTTTTAGTTGGAGCATTTGTGTCTGCTGTAATTGGACAAGTTTCGAAGCCTTTTACTTCTGTTTTGCTGTACGGTAATAAATTCGAGGTTGATTTTAGTTGGATTACTCGTTCCGGTGGCTTTCCCTCTGCTCATTCCTCTGTAAGTTGTTNATACTACTGAATTTTGTTTTTCGGATTTATCGGTTTTAAGATAATTTAGGCTTAGCATTGATAAATTTGTCGGAATTTTGTAGTGGATTTAAGTTCCGGTGCCTTTGAAATTTATGTTTCGGATTAATTATCGATTTAAAGTTTAAATTTAATTTATGCTTAGTAGTTAGTATTGATGAGCTTATTGTGATTGTGTAATGGATTTATTGGCAGGCTGTTGTGGCCACTGCGACTTCCCTTGGCCTTGAGAGGTGTGTGAATATGTATTATTGAAATTGAAATTATGTATGTTTTGATCATGAATGTTATGGTTAACTTTAGTGATCCTATATTTGTAAACTGTAAGCCGTCATTTTTTACGCCTTATGGATTTTTATGGTGAATCTTATTTGTATATATAGTGAATTTTGTACGTTTATTTAGTAATTTTTGCAAATTTGTAGAGTTTGAAGTTTGAACTTGACCCTATATGTTAGTAAGCGAGGAAGTTTGTCTGATTTATTTACAAGTGATCTGGTCGTTTTGTGTTTGTTTTTGGATTAAGGAAGAATTTGGTTACTAATTTCGTTTGGCTAAATTGCAGGGGGTTTGCAGATTCAGTTTTTGGTTTGGCAGTTGTTTATGCTGGGATTGTTATGTATGATGCTCAGGTTTGCATTTTTTTCTTGATTTCTATATAGAAAAGTAGATATGTGTGTCTGAGTTTGTGTGTGCTTATAATAGATTTGATCATTTTTTGGATGTCTAATGTGTTGATGTGTTTTGGGTTTTTGTGTGATTTTCAAGCTACTTGGATGGGTCGTAGCTATATTTTGTTGGAAAATATCTACATATAAGCATATTATGAGCATAGATATGTAACAGATCCATTGATAATTCAAGTAATTTAACGATGCATTGCAAGTCGAGGATACAATTATTTTTTTCTAAGGTAACATTAATTGATTGTACAACATATAGCTCATAGGGAGCTGATAAGATTATATGTTAATACATACAGGTTGTACACTTGTACTCTCATTTACAAGGGAAAAAATATACAAACTATGGTTAGGTTATTACCTGAACGGGTTGCTGAAGGTAGATATTTCATGTTATTGAAGTTAAGCATTAGTTTGGGCAGCTATTGATATTGCATAGGTGCTGAGCTTTGCATAATGTAATCCAACTTATTAACTAAGGTCTAAAAATAAAGGGCATGAAAAGGTTTTTGTTAATTGGTTATTTATTCCTTCCTATCATTCTTTCATTTTTTTCTACCAAAATGATAATGTATTTCGAAATTGTTCCATCTTCCATTTCTGTCCTGTGTAGTATGGGGACCTTAACACTTTGTTTTAAATTTCAATAATGGTATGTTCTAAAACTTGAGAACACTAACTTTTCTGGGTAAAACAGAGATACTTCTGACGCTTAAAGATATCTAATATTGTATTTAATGGTTGAGAATAATAGTGAAATAGATATGGAACAAAACAAATTATTCAAATGTATAAATTGACTTAAAAGACTGTTTGCTATAACAAGAATGTAAATCTGGCTTGTTGATATAATGTAAATAATTATTTTCCAACTTAGAAAACAAATCAAACTGAGTATCTAAGCAAAAGTGACTAAGAATAAGATGGCAAAACTGAGTGTCTATGGCAAAAGTGACTGAGTATCAAGATCTGCGAATACTGTAGCCCATAAGCTAGCACAGGTTGCGTATTCTGAGTCTGATCTTCAGGAGTGGTTTATTGAGGAGCGCTTATTTCTTGTAATCTGAATTTGGATGAGAATTAATTTATGCAAGTACTTATTTTCAAAAAAAACAGATAGCCGCCAAAAAGCTGTAAAATCTTTCATTTAATCTTACATTTCGGGTCCATGTTCATTAAATGAAGAACCGCTTTCATGATATTCTTATCTAATCTTTCAATTAAAAATGATATGCGTTTCTGTAAAGTTCTCTCATACAAAGGGCCATTTGTTGAACATAGATAATTTAGGCTAATCAAGAAAGAATCATGTAGACGTTTTTATTGGGATTCAAGAAATCGAATACTTTTTTTATAAATAAAAAAATAAAATGAAGGAATGAAGAAATGACATATGGATGTATTATTTTTTTTTATCTAATAGGAATGTAAACAACCCTTCATCTTCTTGTTGTTGCTTTAATAGCACCCGTTCCCGGCCTCCCCCTCTTCTCTCATTAGAGAAACCATTGGAACAAAAAGTTGTCCAGCTAGGTACTTAACAGGCCAGGGAATAAAAAGGCCCTTTTGAAGCAAAGGGCTCTTCTTTTTGTTTTTATCATGTTAGGAGGCCACCATCTAAAGATTTGGTTCAATTTAGTTATGACAAATTACTTGTTTACTTTAGGTTCTATTGTCCTTTCAGGTGCTCCATTCAAATTGTAAAATAGTTTAAATTTTGAAGTACTAACTGTATGCTTTACCTGGACCTCGTACATATTGCTTGTTTTAGGGTACATGCCATAGGGCAGTTATACTAGAAACTGGGTAAAAAGGATTTCTGGGAAACAAATATACGAGGGTAGTGGTATGTATCTAGCCTAAAAGGCAAAAAAAATCTCATGTTCTTAAATTAATAAATGCCGCAGGGAGTCAGGAGGGAAGTGGGAAACCAAGCAAAAGTAATAAACAAGCTTTTACCGAAGACACGGGGTAGCACATGCCCCTCAAATGCTGCTTATCATATGTCTGAATCTTCATCAGGGAAACAATCCTCCAGTCTGGAGAGACCCGACGCACTACATCTACAAGAACCAAGTCCTACAAAGCCAATAAACAGCACTACTCTACTAAGTAGAATAGATGAGAGAACAGATCAAACTATGTCAACCAAGACGCCATCTGACTTAACGACAGATGTTAAAGAAGGATCGGGAGATTTTGTTCATTATTATGCTCCACTTAAAGAGTCAGTTGGCCACACAGAGATAGAAGTCCTTGCAGGTGCTATTCTTGGTTTCGTAGTTAGCCTAATAATTCACACAATATGAGTCTTTTTTGTAGTTACAGTGTTATACATGGGGTGTCTGTAATTTACAAGTTCCAACCTTTAAAAAAAAAAGGTTTACAGATTTGTCTTGGTACTCTCTGCACACATACTTGATTCTTTATATCAGATAAAGGTTTATCGATGGTTGTACACTTTGATCAGTTGATCACTTAAATGATCCCGAACTTTTGGTTGAATATACATCAGCTACACATTTCATTGTTAATGGCCATGCTACGCATTTCACTGTTAATGGCTGCGCTGTCCTCAAGCTTCCGTCGGAGAAGGGATTCTCCGGTCTGTCGTCGAACTCAAAACCAGAGTATTTTTATCTGCAAGATTTAGAGTTTTACCATTCTGCAACAGCATTGATTTCGTGCAGTGGAGATCTCAGTAACATCCATGTTTGGTTCCCCCTTTTGAAAATTGTTGATTGCATGAAAAGATGTGATCAAAGTAAAAGAAATTTGTACCAAAGAAAGTTGACCCATGGCCATGATACATGCATAGTAAGAATCAGTACAAAAATGATTCATGAGTTAATACTCTAGTAGCTTGCTTATCATTTTTCTATAAGAATTTTAATCAAATTAAACAGAATTGCAGAAATGTTCGTTTTTCTAAACTTGTAGCTTAAATATTTAATCAATTCAAATAGAAGACCAATTTCACAAAGCAAAAAACTCAATCTTGGAGGTGTCTCTTCTTTTGGAATAATACCTCAACAAACAATAAAAGACTATACTCTTATTCTAAAATAATAAAAGAACTTGGTAAATTATTAACATGCAACATTTTCACCGATTTTGTTCATTCCTTGCATATAGACCATTACAGATAGGATTGTAATTCGGTCGAGGGAGCCGAGTTTCGAGTCGGACGTAATTTGAGCTAAGATTAATCGAGTCCAACCTACTTGTTTAATTAATTGAGCCTATACACCTACTGAACTCGACTTTAAACGAGTCGAGTCAAGGCTCGTTTACGTAAACGTGCTGTTTTTAACAAATCGGATGAACTAGCTTGTTTAATTTTACACTTAATCGATGCTAAAACTCTACCCAATGCACTTAAACAAGCTAGACGAGCTCGCAACACGCCCGACTTGAATTACTGAATACAAAACCTCTTGGATATATACGGGAAGAAATTATGTTTAACAAATTTAATGTATAATAATAACTATATATAAAATAATTTTCCAAAAAAAAAAGTAATCAATTCCGTTTTCGATTTATAAATTATATTCTATACTCATATTTAACAAAAAAAAATATAAACATATCAATTTTGTGCCTCCATATAAACTTGGACTCTATCCAATTTTTTTTCTATAAATTGCATATTTTCTAAAATATTTTTAATAAAATAATAACAATATAAATACCTCATTGACATACAACACAACAAATCTATCACAAACCCACGGAAATATATACACACACTAGCCTGCCACTAGTGATTATATTTCTAGGGTTTCCACCTTTTTTTATCCTCTCTAATTCAATTCAATGGCGAACCATCTCTTCGGCGGCTACAACTCATCAAACTACGGCGGCGCCGGCGGTGGCGCCGGACCTAATCTCTCCAGCCTCTACGCCGCCGCCGCCGCCGCCGCCGATCAGTATCAACCCGGCGATTCAACGTCTCTCCTTGGAGCTACCACGGCGAGGTACTTGCCTTCCGATCCGTACTCGTCGGCGTTCTCTTCGTCGTTCTCGTCTCTTGCTGATCGGACTTCGTTGTACTCCGATTATCTCTCCGGCGGTTATTCTGCGGCGGCGAGGGCGGCGTGGCCTGGTCAGGGCGGTGTTGAGGCTGGATCGTCTTTTACTTCTGTTGATGCTTTTGCGGGGTATAAACGTCCCTCTGCTGCTGAAGGTACGGTGTTTTATCTTCGATGTTTCGTGTTTTATCGATATCGAATATGAATTGTAATCTGTGGTTATGATTTGTTGAGCATGATATTAGTTTAGGTTTAATTTGTTGTTTACTACTCAATTAGGTTCATTGATAATTAGATTAACACGACGGAAGTATAATTAATTAATTATGCCTAGTAAGTAGGTTTGAGAGGTTCGGAAATTGAATGGATAACAGTGAAACTAACAGGGGGATATGGCTCGGTAATTTAATGAATAAAATTGAAGTTAACGGAGGATATGATATATGCTATTAAGTAAGAATGTTTTCCAAATATTAGCTTCTTGTGAGTGTAGTTGTAAGAGAATGGCTACACCAGTGCTTATTGGCCTGCACCGACTTATCTATGTGGAGTTTATTTTCATGAAGGTGTGAGGAAAATTTTCTGAATACGAAAAACTTTTATGCTTGGGTGCCTTTGTTGGATTTAGGTTATTTCGTATATTTTAGAGTATGTTTGCTTTATGAGTGATAGAGGAGGTAGTGAATTAAGCATATTTGAGGATGTTATTTTTGAACGCTTGGCCATATGTTAGGTATTATTTTAAACAGGATGGAAGAGTGATTCTTGTTCTTACGTTTACATATGGAAGAGTGATTCTTGTTCTTACGTTTATGTTTAGAGTATGTACTTGGCTTTATAATATAATGTATAGATGTGATACAGAATTGTGCTGTTACTTTTTACCTAATAGTTCACCTTTAGACTTCTACTGAAGTTGGATATAAAAGTGTAGCACTCATTAGGTTAACTATATGTTTATCTATAAATGTATAGCCATTTAGTTTGATATCTGCAAGTTTCAAATATTTTTATTTTAACAACAGCATGTACTAATGTATATATATATATATCCCTGTCAGAAGTTAAATCTGAAAGTATTTTCAAGCATGTTACTCCTTACTTGGGGGCTGGTATACGAACTTACATGATTTGAGTTATTTTCAATAGGAAGTTATTTCAATTGTTATATAAGAACACGATACCTATGTATTGTAGTGTACAAAATAGTATAATATAATTTCTACCCTTGTACTTGTTTTGTATGTATATATATATTGTATCCAGTATATGTATGGATTAATATTTTCTCCAATTCCTATTACTAATTTTTTTCATTGCTAAATATTAATATCAGCAAGTCCTACATAATAATAACATTTATTTTGCTTTGGTTGCTATATGCGTCTACTATCTATCGTAGCACTTTACCGTCAGACTCTTCTGGGTACCAATAGTACAGTCGGTCAAAATGACGCTTGGTATGCTACCAATGCTTTGGCCAAGCGTCCTAGATTTGAATTTGGAAGCAATTTGCCTATTTATCCACAGAGGCCAGGGGAGAAGGATTGTGCCCATTATATGCTCACAAGAACATGTAAGTTTGGAGAGAGCTGCAAGTTTGACCATCCTATTTGGGTTCCGGAGGGTGGAATCCCAGATTGGAAAGAGGTGATTATTGCTATCTTCTCATATTACAGTATATATTTTTGAAATCGTTTTTCCTACGATGATAAATTTATAAATACAGTATATTAACTTCCATATTTTTCCAGGCCATGTATGTAATTACGAAATAGCTACAACCATAATTATTGTATACACACTCCACACTCCATTTGTTTACATGTACTAATTAATGATATAATGGAGCTATGTTTGTTCTGTTGTAGCCTTCACTTTAAATACATTTTTTTGTAAATATTATCTTCATATTCGTAGCAAGTTATTACAAACAGAGCCTTCAACGTTCGGAACAACGTAAAAAGATTATGGAAACCAAATAATTGAGAATTTATATAATTTTTATTTAAGAAATCTTTAATATTATCTACTTTGTTTGTAAAATTGGTAATCATCTGCTAGACTTTGATTTGGATAGAATTGTTTAGTATCTGCTGGACTTAATTTGGATTAGGAGATCAGAATGGCTTTGTTATAAAAGAGGTTTCCAGCTTTGTAATTATTTAGAGTTATTTTCTGAAGGTATTTCGTAATTAATTCTCTCGCGCGAGGCTTTTACACGATTACCTTATTCCCTTGGCAGTTAAATTCAATGTTTTTAATAAACATTACGCGGTTACATAGTTCATGACACTTGAAGGGGATGGAGAGTTAGGATTGAATCTATGACCTTGTTGGGGAATGGGTGGGGATGAGCCTTTGCCTTTTGGATATTTATGATTCCTGATTATTTATAAGCTTTACTTTTAAACAGAAAACCAAATACTCCCTCAGTCCCATTCATTTTGTCCATCAATTAAACACCATGTTTTCCAATTTACTATATTTAAACTCAAATGATGCCATCTTTTTGAAATTTTGACGTATTTAGAGCTTACTGAATTTATCAGAAGTAGACATACCCTTTGGGACAAATTAGACAGACAAAATGAGTGGGATAGAGGGAGTATATTTAAGTTTTTATGACTTGTAATAGATAAAAATATTGCATCTTGCTTTGAAAGAAGAGCTAATTCTCTGGTACAGTTGATAACTATAAACATAGTGAAAAGTTATAGTATTGGATTAGGTGTGTATGTAATTGTATTAATGCAAATCCTTTTATACAATGACTTGAGATTTAAATGGACTACCTCTATATAATTTTCGTTCCTTCATCTCTTGATCTATTCGTCCACACTTATTAGTATATATCTTCCTTCACCTTTCATCCTATTCGAAGTTCCTATGATGTTACTCAATATCTCTAACTCTTTGCTATCGCAAGCAGCAAAAATCAATCAAGTGCTATACTTGAGACATTGAATTTCATTGATCCGTGTCCTAAAATCTTTGATCTTATTTGTTTAGCTCTGATTTTCTTCTTTGAAGTGTTATTTATACAATTAGTTTACTTATTTTCTACTTTTTAATTGTTCCCCTCTGCTTAATCGCCCTTCATAAACAGTTAGATTATATAGATAAAAATATTGACTTTACCTGGGCTGCTTAATTACAAAACCATGTTTTAAATATTGAAATGGTTCTATGCAGTACTTGTTGGACTCTAATCTACTTGAATATATAATGTATACAAGTTTGGTATTTTATACAATCTCAAAGTTGAATATATATTTCTATTCTATATAATCTTAAAGGTAACTACACCATATTCTCTAAATTATAATGGGTCATCAAAGTAGTAATTGTCTTTTCATTTGCTCAACCTTAGCCCGTTGTTTTTTTTTTTTGCTAAATGAACCTTACCCAATGTTATTTACTGGAGACAACACATGAATGTAATACAATCTTAGTGTCACATAAGAAGTCTGCTGAGACAATATATGCGATTGGAGTTTTAAATATATATGTATCGTCTAGGTAGAATTAGGATATTGGGCACTAGTATGTACTTGATCCAACCAGGATGATGTTTCTATGAAAAAATAAAATGTGATCTGAATATGGATATCATAGATGTTTTGTCACGGATACGTATTTGGATTCTAAATGGTCTCCTTGAACTATTTGTTATTGTCCGTATATGTGTTGAATTTAATATTAGATTGTCAATTGGCAATAAATAATAAAAGACATCTAGAGATGGAGCAACCAGACAAGTTAAATAGACAAGCTTATCTAAACTATTTGAACTTTGGCTGTTGGGCGTTTCTTTGCCATTTGAGTAACACCTTTTTTTGCCTTCAGTGGCTTCTATAACCCTGTTGTACCCAATGCATCTATAACTTCTGTTTTATTACTCATTATGTATTGTAGGTGCCGCTTGCTGTTACTAGTGAAGTGCCTCCTGAGAGACCGGGAGAACCAGATTGTCCTGTAAGCACAGTTTTGAATGAATTGGTCTTTTACAAGGTTGTTTTCGCTGTATTGCATTTCTTATTGTTATGCTGACATATTATGTGTTGCAGTACTTCATAAAAACTCAAAAATGCAAGTTTGGTCCGAGATGTAAATTCAATCACCCGAAAGAAATAGTAGCTCCTTCGGTAGGCACATTGTTAATTGTGATATGGTCCTTAATCATATACTGTTATATTTACTTCAACAGAAAACTGAGCCTGTTTAATCCTTGTACGACACTAATAGTTTACTTAACTTGATTTAGGGTGTGGCAGAGAATGCTGATCCTTCACAATTACCTCAGAGGCCATCTGAACCCCCTTGCGCAGTACGAAATTTTCAAATTAAATTTTCTCTATGCTCAGAAGTACTAATAGTATGACCTTTTGTTCTTAGTGTGCTGATCCTTGGTGGATAATTATTGTGCAGTTCTATACAAAGACTGGTATTTGTAAATTTGGTGCAAGCTGCAAATTTCATCACCCAAAAGATATTGTGATTCCTTTATCTGGTCAAGTAAATGGCACGGGAAATGAAGAAGCTTTTAAGAATGGAAGCGTGATGCCGCAGCCAATAGGGACTCCTGCATCATTGCACAACTCCAAGGGTCTTCCTGTCAGACCGGTAATGCATAACGTTTAACTAATGCAAACATTAAATGAAACACATGTTCCTTTGTGTTGTTCTATTAGAATATATAGGTATACTTTTAAGTTCGATTTTGATAGTATTACAACTATATAAAGTTAAGAGTCATAGTATGGATTATCTGTTTAGGATACACCAACTTTTTTTTCTCTGGTTTTTTTAATAGTACGGATTATCTTGTACGGATTACTGAAAGTAGAAAAGAACTTGTTTGGAAATATGCACACGAGATCCAGAAAATAAAATAAAATTCAAGTGTAACGTTTGTGGTAAAGTGAGTTATGGTGTAGTATTTGGGGCAAAACAACATATTTTTGAAGATATTATAGTATCTTCAACAATAATAATATTTTCAATAGTATAATTGTTTTGCCCCAAATCCTCCACCACTACTCGCTTTACCAAAAACGTTGCACTTGAATTTTATTTTATTTTCTGGATCTCATGTGGCATATTTTCAAGCAGGTTCTTTTGTACTTTCAGTAGTCTTTTTGTGGAAACAAAAATAGTGAAGACTAGTAAGTACTAAAATACTGATATATAGGTATTAGTTGATACATATATGTATGCCACTGATCACAAGAAAATTGTACTCTACCAGAGACATATATGTAACACAAACATGTATTAAGCGGGTCTTTTACATTTGTTAAACTTTTCTTTTAACAAAATGTTTGGTTACGATTTACCCTGCCATTGTTATTTAAAATTTCCTTGCAACAGGGTGAAGTGGATTGCCCTTTCTACTTGAAAACTGGAAGGTCAGTACCTCACATTATAAGAAGATTTGGAAGTATATCACTGTTCTTTTTATGTAGATGATGAGTTACTATATTAATACGAGTTACTCTTGTAAATTTGTATTTCAGTTGCAAGTATGGTGCCACTTGTCGATATAATCATCCGGACATATATGGTATGTATGTGTATTACTGGCATTTTTCATAGACTTCTTCATATGGTCTCCTATTTTAAGCTCCCTTGTGATGTCTTTTTCAGCCACCAATCCCCCTTCCGGTGCTGCCGCTTTTGCAACCACTCCTGCTGCTCATTTAAACTTTGGTGTTGTCAACCCAGCGGCATCTATGATTCAAAGTATTGACCCTAGGTTGAATCAGCCAACGGTAACTTGAAATAGCTCATGCATACATTCATTAACAGTGTTGTCTTTTTTTTTTTCCAAGCTCTGTTTATATTTGATGTATGTGACCCTGATGCTGTGTTCTCGAACCAATGAAAGAAAAGAATAGAAAATGGGTTATTCTTTTCTCTCTAAATCTTTCCAAGAGTGGGAAGAAGATTTTAGAGACAAATATATGAATTGTATGCTAATTAGTGTTTACTTGGAATTTATATTTGATAAACCCTTTCTTTTGTTCTTTGATGCAGCTAGGTTTGGGACCAACTATCTATCCTCAACGGCCTGGACAGATTGAATGTGATGTGTGTGCTTGTTTTCCCCTACATCTATATAAGTATGTCACTTTCTTAACCTTTAATAATCAGTCTGCATTGTTCTCTGTCAGTTCTATATGAAAAGTGGAGAATGCAAGTTTGGAGAGAGGTGCAAATTCCATCATCCCATCAATCGATTTGCTCATACACAGTTGGCCAAGGAATCCCAACAAGAAAATGTGAAGCTCACTCTTGCAGGTCTTCCTAGGAGGGAGGTATGTACTTCCGAGTTTTTATCCTTCAAGTAACTAAATAAAAGAATTGTATAGGCACACAAAGCTTTCTTCTAGCAATAGAAAGAAAGTACTTTGTTAAGAGCTATGGATGATTTGTCTTTTGGTATATAGCCATTTGGAAACACATTAATCTCTACGCGAATTACAAATTTATATAAGATAAGGGTAGGAAGGCTCCAACTCAGAACAAGCAACCTAACATCTTAATAAATTTCAGTATCGATTCAGAATGGTCTTTTTTGTATAAAAAAATTAGAAAAAGCAAAAAATGTCCCGATGTTGTATCCACGAGTCCGGCGATTATGCTCTCTAGAGAATGTGACCATGTCATCCTACAAGCTCGATTTTGTGATCATTTTTTGAGGTCTTACAAATGAAGACAAACTAAACAATGAACATTTCTTCTCACTACAATGAAGCATGTTTAGTTGTAATAAAATAAGGACCTAAATTTTATTTCCTGAACTTTCGAAAGTGCTTTTAATGTTGTGTATCATCTGACATTGCTGAGTACAAATGTATTGTTGACAGGGTGCTGTTCACTGCCCTTATTACATGAAGACCGGTGCATGCAAATATGGTGCCACATGCAAATTTGATCACCCACCACCTGGTGAGGTCATGAGCTCAGCAACGACGGGAGCATCTGCTGCAGCGGCTCAAGGGAAAGAGGCCGAAACTACTCAAGAACAGCAATCTTAGATGGTCTCAAGAGGCCTTTGTGGTAGTCATAAAAAGGATTTCTGGAAGGCTTCTAATGTTTTTTGCCTTTTGTAATCTGATTTGGTAAACCTAGCTTAGTCGTGTTCAAGATTGTAAACTGGTGGGATTTCATGAACTTGGCATTTTGAAGGACCTAAAGCTGTATACTGGTTGCAGCTATGTGTTTGCTTTTTGTAGTTATATCCTTGTTGAAGTTCCAAAGTTGAATCTCTTTTAAAATTCTATTCTCTGTTGTCGAAAATCTTCCTTTGCTTGGGTGTTTGGCTTTTAACTTTGATCTTCTTGTACTAAAGATTTATTACATACAATTTTGGTAATGAGCTCTCGGCTTGTTTGTTCATCTATTTTATTTATAATTGGATAAATAGACGAAGTGTTTTATAACCAGAAATACCAGTCTCCAAGTACTTTTCAAAGGAAAAAAAAAACGAACATCTGAATTTTAACATTTCCAATATCAACTCAACTTCTCCAATTTGAACTAGGGTACATAACACGTTTACAGAAAATTTTAGACTTCTTACTTGACTAAATTATTAATGCTGGTTAAACAATATTGATCAATCATTTCGATTAAAATTTAATTTCTCAAACATAAGATAACAAAATAATTATTCTCTATCACTCGGGTTTTGAGAGTCGACTCGAGTTCTAGCCGTCATTTCTCCGTCTTCTAATCCTTCATCCTCCTCTTTCGTTCTCCTATACTCTATTTTAATTATCAATTTGTTCAATAAAACCGAGATCTAATCTTTTTTGGAGTAAATCTTGTTGAGTACCTTGTTATCAAGGTTGTGCCTATCTTTTTGGGATGTTAATGTTTTATGTTTTGATGATTTTATGTGCCCTGTTACGGGTTTCAGTTGTTTTTCTAAAAAGGATTTATATGATATTTTGGGAGATCTGGAAGACGCGCATCGAATCTGGGACAATGGTGGATATCGCAAAAACTCACCTTTTACAACAAAAAATTGTTCATATTTTGGGATATTTGTTACTTCAATATCAAGTTGATGTAACTGATAGTTTTGAACATTGGGCTACAGATGACACTTATGTGAAAGTCAATTGTGATGCTACTAGTTTCACAATTGGTGTGGGTTTGATTGCTCGAGATGTCATTGTAATACCTTTTATATCGAATAATTTTAATATTATATGTGTTAAACATAGGTGGCCTTGACCCGGTGCAGGCCGTGCTGGTGCACTGGGCCCACTGGGATCAAGTGGCCCAAAAATTTTATTGTCCATTGTATATACGCAGGCATATGTCTCCTTGTATTGAAAACTCTTATTAAACTATATAGCAGTAAATTATAATTAATTGAATGTTATTCATCTCCTTTTGTGTGTGTGGCTGCTTTAGGTTATAGTATAGGAAATTATTCAAGTTTTCGACTTAATTTCCCGCTCTTTAACAACCACCTAAAAAACGGTTTTCTATGGTGTGTCTGTGAACATACATTAAAAACCTACGTGACAAATTTGGATGGACTCATTTTTTTATTAATAGTAATGGCCCCTGGACAAATATTTTCACCAATCAAAATTTACCATATCATATAAAAAAAAGTGGTTGTTAGAGTGTGTACATGAATACACGCTCAAAAGACCAGAAAGAATTAACTATTATCTCTATTAATTGTTATTTAACATGTATCATTAATTTCTTATTGCATATTGCGTCTTCACACACATACTCCACAAAATGTCCCAAGAAGTCATTTGACATAAGAAATTGAAAGGTGGAGCAACATCGAGAAACAACTTCGACATATTAGCTGTTTACACTTTGTAATTTTTGTATATTTCGTAGAGATATTAGTTTTTATATCTTCTTTTTAACAAAGTTAAACACATCATATATATAATTCGGGGATAAGTCTTTTAACATGGAACTTGGCTAGGTTCCAAACCCCTTGATAAATTTTTAATTTATATTTTCTTCTGGGGGCCTAAATTTTTTTCGCACTGGGCCTTCAAAAGTTCAGGACTGACCCTGGTGTTAAGCAGTCTGAAAACAAAACGGTTATTGATTTAGCATATTCTTTGTTTCACAATAAGATTGTAGTTGACAGTTCGAAGATTTGTTCCGGCTGGTTCCTATGTTTTAATAAATCTCTTGTTTATTCGTCAAAAAAAAAAATTAACGATTCGGTTTAAATTTCTACGGTCAATTTAATTCAATTTTACCAAAAATAAAAATATTCTCTCACTATTTAAAAAAGTAAGAATATATATACCTTATAATAATAATAATAATAATAATAATAATAATAATAATAATAATAATAATAATAATAATAATAATATAAATATAATTATTAATAACTAACCAATTAATTTTTTTCATATCACATATAACGAAAATATCTCTATTTTCTAAAAATATCACGGTCAATTAAAATATCTCTCCTGTTCAAAAATATCACGGACTACTCTACTTAATAAATTAGAATAATAATAATAATCAATTATTAATAACTAACCAATTACCTTTTTTTAGCTAAAACATATTATTATTTTTTATTTTTTCTAGCGAACCCTCTATTTTTCATTTGTCTTCTTCATCAAATTTCATCCATTTTGCTCAACAATCGTGGTAGAAATAGTGTAAGTTGACTAAAACTAATGGTCATAATAACAAAAAATCGCTAAAAAGGTACATGTTGAAGGGATTAAAAGTAAAGGGATGCGATCTGTAATTTCAAAAAATAAGTATATAACATTGCATTTCGGC
>PHNY01254721.1:5483-22985 GCA_003724115.2 Anethum foeniculum
TTATGCATCTTTGATTCCCTTTATTTAAAGTTGCTTTTAGTGCCTGATCCACTGAAATAAAACCCTAATTTTGGTATGCAAATATAAACACTACTGGATTATTATTGATTGTAATTCATATATGTCGGTGCATGTTCTATTAACAAAGGGGGTTCTTTATTGCAGGTGAGCTTCAAGATGACCTAAGTCTAATTAGAGGTACAATAAATTCTTTTTCTTGTATATGTATATTTTGTTTTATTTCAATTCTTGAAAATAAAGATTGGATTTTTGTACAAAATAGTCAAAAGAAAGTAGTGATATTGACCTTTTTATTTTATATTTTTATAATTATATTGTTTTGGGGTTGTACAGATCTGCCTATAGAGTAGCTTGATTAATTATAAGTCTTTGGATTTGAGGAGGGCTAGATTGAAGACAATGTCATCTCTCAGTAGAGAGCTTGTGTTCTTGATCTTACAGTTTCTAGATGAGGAAAAATTTAAAGAAACTGTTCACAAGTAAGTAAAATGATTTTATATTTTGTCTGCCTTTTTCGGGTTTTTGTTTGATTGATTGTAATATTTTCCCTTTTTTTCTGCATTTGAATTTTTGAATAGGCTTGAACAGGAATCGAGTTTTTACTTTAACATGAAATACTTTGAGGAAGAAGTGCATAATGGGAATTGGGATGAGGTTGAGAAGTACCTTTCTGGTTTCACTAAGGTGGACGACAATCGGTATTCCATGAAAATCTTCTTTGAGATAAGGAAGCAGAAGTATCTCGAGGCTTTGGACAAGTGTGTGACTTATTTTAGTATGCCTATTTAGTCCGCAATAGTTTTACATTGTTTTCCAAAATAATATTCTAAAGTTACAATGTTTTGTTAGAAATGATCGTCCCAAAGCTGTAGAAGTCCTGGTTAAG
This sequence comes from Anethum foeniculum, assembly GCA_003724115.2. NCBI lineage: Eukaryota > Viridiplantae > Streptophyta > Magnoliopsida > Apiales > Apiaceae > Anethum > Anethum foeniculum. Next base: position 6,391 of record PHNY01254721.1, read on the forward strand.
GATCTTAAAGTTTTTGCATCGTTCAATGAAGAGCTTTTCAAGGAGATTACTCAGCTTCTAACTTTGGAAAATTTCAGGTATATATATTAATAATTTTATTGATTAGCTACTCATTTTTTGGTTCACCGTGCATTTATCCTGTATTATATCAACAGGGAGAATGAGCAGCTGTCCAAGTATGGAGATACGAAGTCTGCAAGAGCGATTATGTTGGTTGAACTTAAGAAGCTTATTGAGGCGAATCCTCTGTTCCGCGACAAATTGCAATTTCCAAACCTCAAGAATTCGAGGTTACGTACACTTATTAACCAAAGGTAATTTATGTTGAAGACATCTCCTAACTTGTAGCCACAGTCTTCAAATTGGTTAACATGATGCGGTCTACATTTAATCTTTTTATCACTCAACTTTGCAATAATATATCTGAAGGCAACTTCAGAAACTGAGTGTCACAACAGTGTGGTTCTTAACGGATATACTTTTGAATGATTTCTTTGATTGTGGCTTTAATTTCTATTAGAAATAGAGTGGAATTAATAATTTGTGCCGCTAATTTCGCCTTATTTTAATTAACACAAAATAAATTAATTTTTTTCGCCTTCTTTCAATTTCTGGCATGTACAACACAAAATTTTTGTTGTAGTAATCAGCCTAAATAATTTGTCGTCGTAATTATTCTTGACATAGCTTGTGTCTGCAATGTTATCCAAGGAACCTATACTAAGTTGCTGCATACATGGCATTTCACTTTTTGCAGCCTAAATTGGCAGCATCAACTATGTAAAAACCCAAGGCCGAATCCAGATATAAAAACACTTTTTGTGGATCATTCATGTGCGCAACCAAATGGTTCATGTGCTCCATCATCTGCAAACAATCCATTGCTTGGATCTTTACCTAAAGTTGGAGGGTTTCCTCCACTGGGTGCGCATGGGGTTTGTACATCCATTTCACAACATATTAAGTCCACTTTAGTATAATGTAAATTTTCTTATTGTTTGTCAATTTTTTATATTCAGCCGTTCCAAACTACAGCAGCACCAACTCCAACTCCTCTTGCCGGTTGGATGTCTAACACACCTACAGTTAATCACCTTCCAGTTTCGAGTGGAGCTATTGGTTTTGGTGGTCCATCCATGCCAGGTTTCATTTCAACCTGCTATTGTAGTGCTTGTTATGGTTTGCTAATCTCAGATGACATATCTTGGACTGTGTTATTGATCCAGTTCTACTGTTTCATGTCATGCAGCTGCTTTGAAGCATCCAAGAACGCCACCAGCGAACCCTTCTTTGGATTACCCTTCTGGAGACTCAGATCATGTAACCAAAAGAACAAGGCCCATGGGAATATGTGACGAGGTTATTATCTGTTTCTCAATTTTTAAAATAATAATAATTTTTTACTACAGTAGTATGTATTATAACCGAGGAGGCGAGGACTATTTTCCAAGTAATTGTTTCCTCTAGTTCTTACTATTCCTTTGTTCTATCTCAGGTAAACCTTCCAATTAATGTATTGCCTATGCCATTTCCTGGGCACGGTCCTAGTCAGGCTTTTAATTCACCCGATGACCTGCCCAAAAACGTTGCAAGGACTTTGAATCAGGGCTCATCTCCTATGAGCATGGATTTTCATCCAACAAAACAGACATTACTTTTGGGTATACTTTCTTATGGGGCACAACTCCACGAACTTCTAATTGTACATTGTTTTGTGTCACAAATCTGACCGGCCATTGTCAATACTAAAATTTGCTAATATGGTGTACCAGTTGGTACCAATGTGGGAGATATAGGATTGTGGGAGACTGGTTCGAAGGAGAGACTGGTTCTTAAAAACTTCGTAGTTTGGAATGTTACTGCATGTTCAACAACTCTCCAGGTTTGCTCCTTCCTGCAATTAGTAAAGATGAACCTGATTTCTGTGTATAATATAATCTGCTAGACTGTTGGAGACCTAAATTTGTTGTTCTTTACTAATTCAGGCCGCTATAGTTAAAGATCCTGGTGTATCTGTTAACCGCGTGATATGGAGCCCGGATGGTTCTTTGTTTGGTAAGATTTAGTTTGTAGTGATTGTAGTTCAGCAATGGTTATAATGTTATAATGCAATCATTTTTGTGAAAATAAAATTATTTCTTTCAATAGGAATTGCATATTCAAGACACATTGTGCAAATGTATTCTTATCATGGGGATGATGATATAAGGCAGCATTTGGAGGTAGATTTTCAATCTTGACTGTCAACCTTTCATCTCTTCTATTTCCTTAGTTTGCATACTACTCGATCTTCTAAACAACTTGGAGGTATTGACAAGGAAATTTTATTATAGATTGATGCTCATATTGGTGGAGTAAACGATCTTGCATTCTCTCATCCTAATAAGCAGCTATGTGTGATAACCTGTGGGGATGATAAAACAATTAAGGTTGGTCGCCAGTAAATATGTTAAGTTGTTACCCACCAATTAAGGATTCTTCTGAATTGTAGTCAATATGTCCCTCTGACATTATTAATTTCAGGTATGGGATGCGAATACTGGTGCAAAACAATACACTTTTGAAGGTCATGAAGCTCCCGTTTATTCAGTATGCCCCCATTTCAAAGAAAATATCCAGGTATCTCATGTTAATTTTAATCAGGCTGCTAGAATTGATATCTAACGCTTTAATTTATTTATGTCCCAAGTCTGTTTACTCCTAAACCATATTTGCTAATGGTAGCCTGTTAATCTATTTGTTTCAGTTTATATTTTCAACAGCTCTAGACGGAAAGATTAAGGCGTGGTTATATGACAATTTGGGATCTCGAGTTGATTATGATGCTCCTGGGCGTTGGTGCACGACAATGGCCTACAGTGCTGACGGAACAAGGTAGGTTAATTGGTATAACTTGATTGCTAGTATACTCATTTGTTGATAATGTACTTGATTTCTAGTATACTCACCTGTTGATAATGTACTTGATTACTTGATTTCTAGTATGCTCATTTGTTGATACTAATTTGCTTATTTTGCCATTCTGAAATTCGTGGCTTTTACTGGCTTGTTGTGCAGGCTCTTCTCGTGCGGGACCAGCAAAGACGGGGAATCTCACATTGTTGAATGGAATGAAAGTGAAGGGGCTGTGAAAAGGACTTATCTGGGCTTCCGAAAACGTTCTTTAGGAGTTGTCCAGTTTGATACAACTAAAAACCGGTACTTAGCTGCTGGTGATGAATTTTCTATTAAGTTTTGGGATATGGACAATGTTCAAATCTTGACAAGTATCGACGGTGATGGAGGCCTTCCGGTAAGTTAAATGCCTACGGACATGACAATGTTGGAAACATTTCTATACATATAACCTAGATAATTGACAAGTCTTGTTTTTTGTTGTCCGATTATTCAAGGCAAGTCCACGTATCCGCTTCAACAAGGACGGATCCCTTTTGGCAGTCTCTACCAACGAAAATGGGATCAAGATCTTAGCAAATTCTGATGGTCTTCGGTTGCTACGTACATTGGAAAATAAATCTTATGATGCTTTAAGAGCTCCTGAAACAGTAAAGGTTCTAATCGGAAATTTTTATTTTCTTGGTATCTGGACATGCAATTCCTGTATGTTGAAAAAAATTAATACTTCTATTTCATGCAGCCTATAATATCAGTAGCTGCAGCAGCAGCAGCAGCTGCTGCTGCTAGTAGTTCTGGACCTGCAGACAGGGCTGTCACCGGTGTCTCTCTTTCTGGAATGGTTAGTGCTACAGGGTCTTTATCTGTTTGCTTTGCATGAGATGGTCTTAATTTTGGTCTCACAGGGAGATTCTTTATTAATAGTTTATCTCTGCTTATACCAAGTAGACTATATAATGTGTATATTACACATACCAACACACAATTTCTTGTTGCTAGAACGGAGACGCCAGAAATATGGGGGACATTAAGCCTAGAATAGCTGATGATTCGAGTGACAAATCCAAGGTTTGGAAACTGACAGAGGTTTCTGAACCTTCACATTGTCGGTCAATAAAGCTCCCGGAGAACATGAGAGTACCTAAGGTATACTTCAGTTTATTATCTATCAAGCATATGAACCATCACATACATATATAATATATTTGGTTATTGGTTACAATGAACAAATACTTAGATTTTAAGACAGTTTTTTCACAAGTTGAAATTCTTTGTATCCCATCTATTTCAGCAGACTGTTTATTTGGATAAGTTACTGATTTTTTTAAATGTTTCTTGCTCTAGAAGTGAATCTCTTTCTCTATGCTTCTAATGTTGTCCACAGGAGTACTTGATGAAATTAACTTCATGTCTCTGCATTGCCAATCACTTTAATGCTTTTATATTTTACTTCTGCATGTGCTGAATTTTGTATGCACTATTATAAAATTACCCGTGCTCAGTTGTGTCAGTATCTTGGTTGCTCTTGTAAGTATTTCATGTGATAAAGCGGCATATGCTCGTTGCTTCCTCCGTGTTCATTGCAGATATCAAGGTTGATTTATACAAATTCAGGCAATGCCATATTGGCATTAGCATCAAATGCAATCCATCTTCTGTGGAAATGGCAAAGAAATGACAGAAATTCTAGTGGCAAGGTATATAGAATGTACACAAAAATCTCATCTGTTCCATTGCACTATTTGAAAAATAACTTATAAGCACATGGTTGATGATGTAGGCCACAGCTAATGTTTCACCTCAATTATGGCAACCTTCTAGTGGCATTCAAATGACCAATGACGTTACTGATGCCAACCCTGAGGATGCAGTGTCATGCTTTGCATTGTCGAAAAATGATTCTTATGTGATGTCAGCATCAGGAGGAAAGATATCTTTATTCAACATGATGACTTTCAAGGTAATTTATAAATGACGAGCAATTATGGAGAATTTGGTTTTGTTTACATGCTGAGCAAATTTATCTAATCCCACTTCTGGCAGACAATGACAACCTTCATGCCCCCACCACCAGCAGCAACATTTTTAGCATTCCATCCACAAGACAACAATATCATTGCTATCGGCATGGATGACTCCTCAATTCAAATATATAATGTCCGCGTGGATGAGGTATCCTTCTGTTTCCTGCAAATTATAAAGTTTATAGATGATTCAGTCATTAGAGCTTCACATGTAAAACTAGTTACTAATGGTATATCTCTGCAGGTAAAAAGCAAGCTAAAGGGCCACTCCAAGAGAATCACTGGTCTTGCCTTCTCTCATGTGCTTAATGTGCTAGTTTCTTCTGGGGCAGATGCTCAGGTTTACAATGTTATTTTGTTCATCTCCCCTTTTGCCTTCGCTTTATCCCTCTTTTTCTTAATGCATGTCATTTTTTGCTACACTTGTACGACAAAATCACATTTTTGTATCTTCCATATTATAATAATCTGCATTTCTTGTATGTTGATGCGTGTAATGTACTACTAGAGATGATTATTCTGCAACCTGTTCAACTACATTATCCTAGTTTAATTTAGAATGTTGTCAAAATTTACTTTGTTATGTGCTATTTTAGATGATCTGACGGGCATATTAGGCTCCTGTCATAGAGACTAACCTTTCAACAATTATTAAAAACATTCTTGTCTTGTGACTATATGAAACTTGTATGATTTAGACATTGATTATCTTCCTCGTGCTTTGGTCAATTTTTGTGCTGTGTTTATTTCTAGCTGTGTGTGTGGAGCTCTGATGGATGGGAAAGGCAGAAGAACAGATACTTACCTGTTCCAGCCGGAAGGACTCCAACAGCACAGTCAGACACTCGGGTACAGTTTCATCATGACCAAATCCACTTTCTGGTTGTACATGAGACTCAGCTTGCCATATATGAAACAACAAAGCTAGACTGTTTAAAGCAGGTACATCCATCAGAACATTGCAGTTTTTCCATTTTACAGCATTACAACTTTCCAATTTTCACGGGATTAACCTTTTTTTTTTCAGTGGGTACCACGAGAATCTGCTGCTCCTATATCTCATGCAACATTTTCATGCGATAGTCAGATGGTCTATGCCAGTTTCTTAGATGCAAGTGTGTGCATATTTAGTGCTACACACCTCCATCTCCGATGTCGTATCAGTCCTGTGGCCTATCTGCCACATAATGTCAGGTACACATTTTGTGGTTGTAGCGACCTATTTTTTTTTAAAAAACATTTACAGCTATTGTTCTGCTGTACCATTATTTTCTCCAGAGTACATCGAATTTTGTACTTGGGTGATACCTCTGGAAACAACAATGATTGGTTGAAACTTGTAATATCTTTTACATTTTAGAATTTTTGGTAACAAATTATAATGACTATCTCATATTATGTTGGCCAAACAATGCTTCTGTCCACTGATTTCTTATATCTATTGTAGCAACTCAAATGTTCACCCAGTAGTGATTGCTGCACATCCACAAGAACCGAATCAATTTGCACTGGGACTATCAGATGGAGGAGTGCATGTCTTTGAACCCCTTGAATCTGAAGGCAAATGGGGTGTGCCCCCACCAGTTGAAAATGGTTCAGCAAGTAATGTCCCGGCAACTTCAGTTGGAGCGTCAGGCTCAGATCAAGCCCAGAGATGATAGGGAAGGTTGCAGGAGTGGTGTTTTGAACTCTTGCTAGGTAATTAAAATGTATTTGATTCATGCACTAAATTTACTTTTAGACTAGAACGCTGAAGCAGTAAAACAGCTTACTATATTAAGTCAGTAAGTCTACAACAAAGCTTGGATATTAAAATGTTGGGTGTCAAAAATTTGTGTATAAAGTAAATTGTTTCTCTCTAGCTACATACTCTGCAATTTTCATATGTGACACTTTGAACACGTTTGTGCATGTAGAAATTATAATTCAAGCTGAATAGATAAAATGATATGCAAGATTACTGAACCCTGATGTAATCTGCCTTGTTTGCAGAGTGGCCAAGTGTCAAGAAAGTTTCTCTCTTACCATCGAGTCATTTTTACACACTATCATCTCTTCTTCTGCGGTGTACTGGCTCTCTTACAAAGTACTTTCTGGTGCAGGTTCAAGTGCAGAAGGTTATGTATTTTATTAGGAAATGACTTGCGGACCAGTAGATCTAACTATATCAAGATATTATTAAAAGCCTTGAAGGTAGATGCTCCGTATTAGTAATGCTGGAACCTTCCTCCTCTCTTTTCTTGATGGAAGGGACTTTCTCTAGGATATCTTTTCTTTTTTATGTATTTGGGCCCTGCTGCTCTGTAAACGAAAGGTTTTTTTATTCCGAATTTGGAAATATTGCAACTTAAGTCTGTTTGTGATTCAGCTGCTCTATTGTTTGATCGTTTTGGGAGTTCTGATTACCTTTTAACTAAAAGTATAGGGATTTATCAATTCATGAATAGAATTGATGTAGGTTGATTATTATTTTTTGTGCAACCATTGCATTGATCCATCAAATTAATTAACTTATTGGGTTTAATCAATGCAACTGGTACTTAGTAGTCCTTTAATCAAATTGATGGCAAATTCGTTGGTTCGTCTGATGAAATAAACTTTTTCGCTTGGTGAGATGTTCTCGCTATGTATTTTACCTATTCCACTCTACTCTATAAATGAATACACTTCGGATTGGAAAATTTTATTCATTTAACGAGATTATTCATTTATTGAAGTAGGAGACCGAAAGGTCTTCACCACCTTAAGTTGATCCAACAACATAATTCCACTTCCCACAAATAGAGCATTTGGGGAGAGAAAAAAACCAGTCTGATATGGTAACTCAACTCACTATAGTTGGTTGATCTTTCCTCACTTCTGAACATACGATTACAGAAGGGAAAATAAATAAGAACAAGTCGCTCTGGCTCTTACAAATAACCTGAATCAAATGTGTTTCAATAACCTGAATCAGACAGTACTTCATCCATGTATTTACCAAGTATTTATAGAAAAATCTAGCATTTTATGTCTCTCCAAAAATCATAAGAGAGACAGTTTTTAACTCCAAAATCACAGACCATTTCATGTGTAGTTACCTTGTTGGTATAACTAGCATGTCGTTCCGTTGGACGTGCTATATGCCGGAACCAAATATTATACACCAGCAAAAGATAGTCAGCAAACGAACCACCACGAACAAGAAAAGAGGCCTTGCGCCCAGTACTTCTATTTAAGAACTACCTTTTTCATTGTACAAATAATAATTGCCAGTATGACAGATGAATGAAAGACATTTCAGAGGCATATGAGTTGCATATAATATAAATCACAACTAATCTAAAAACCAAATAATATATATAACAAGTGTTTGGTTGAATATCTACAATGTTCATGAGAACACATTCAGAAACTTGGCCACAGAAGCATATATACATTTCTTTTGTATCTAGGAAACACAAAAGGAAGGCTTCACATGCAGCACACAAATGTCTACGTCGTCTGGAAGAAATTCCAAGTACAATTTAGGTCTATCCTTTATATAAGTCCACATAATATTATTCTATATTTACGGCAGCACTTCATGGCTGATGGACTATTTACATGATATTTCCTCAGGAACCTATTCTGGTCGAAAGCTTACCAAATTAGGGAGGTCAGTGGCCTGAAGCTTCTTTATATCACTTGCATTTAGCTTGCAGGATTCGAGGGTCAGTGATCTCAGATTCTTCAGGGGCTTCAGGTGCTTCAACCCTCCAGCAGTTATACGAGAGCTCGAGACATTTAGGGATACCAATTCTGTCAACCCTGTAATTACATTGATAGAGATGGGAAGTAAAAGATAATATGTTTGCTAAAATATTAGGGAAGCAAATCATGAATCATAATCACAGTATATAGTTCTATAAAGGAAAAAAGGGAAATTCATTGTCCTATCCACTAGCTACCATCAACAGATGAATAACAATTCAAGCTGATATATCCATCACCAAAAGTGCGGACTGAAGAATATATATAGTTCAGAATTCGAAAGTACTAAACAACTTCAACCACATATTCACATAAAGAGAGCCATATGTGTTTAAGATGCCAAGATATACCAGAAATCAGTTCCAATGTTCTATCTGTCAAATGGTGGTTCTGTGAAAGATTCAACATAGTCAAAGACGAGAGATCTTTAATATTCTTCACACCCGCATCAGTTAATCCTCCACCACAAACTTCCAAGGACCGCAAATTCTTAAAACCTACCACAAATGAGATATGAATTAAAATGACCCTGCAGTTTCAAGTTCCAAATACATATCACATTCATCGCATAAAACTACTACAGAATAATAGTGCTGAATTCAACCCTCAAAATAACTATTCAGAATGGAACTTGTGTAAATCTCAAAAAAATGAAATAGTTATATTCAAGTACTGCGCAAATAATTTGTTCCCGAGTCTGTGATGCGAGCGCAGAATAGATCCAAATGAGTCAGACCAGTCAAACCTGCAAGTACCCATATTTTTCAAGATAAATTAAAAGGAAAAAGAAGTATGGATTAAGTGACAATAATGTACAAAACAATGATCATGTTTGTGAACTTTAGATTATGGTTTCTTAAACAGTCAATCAAATTTCTGCAGCACTCAGCTCAATTCAAACAATCATATACTCGACAAAAGTTTAGAAAATAGCAGGGAGAAAAAGAGAACAAGATCAATAAACTTAAATCTCAAGCCCGGATGCTTATGTATTAGAGAGGGGGAAGGAATGGTTTATTGCTCTCCAGCCAAAATCTACTGGCTAGATGTGAGGTTCAGTATACAAACTCACTTGTTGACTATCCCTAGCAGCAAATGAAGTCAGGCCAATCAAAACAACCCAGGTGCTTCAGTACACATAAGTAGCACGGCCGGCCTTCAAAAATCTTTCAAGCTAGCTAACATTTTGATGTAATATGAAAGATTGATAACGGACTTTGTAGCCCCTTGTTATCTACCGGAGCGTTCAACAACACACTAAATCTAGAATTCCAGGGTGCTCTACTCCTCACTAGCTATCGCAATGGCCACTTGGCCTTACAAAGGTTTCTGAACTTGCTAACTTTCCGAATTCCTAGGCAATAATTTAAGAATATTTAACTTGCACGTATATGATAAACCAGCATTAACTAATAGATAAATTTAGCTTTAGCAAGGACTTTCTGTTCTGTTTATCACGTAACATTGATAACATAAATTTGCAGACAGACATACAAAAAAATTGGAAGCATAAAAATCTTGAATTAATGGAGGTTTTAATAGTTCTTAGCAATTATAAATTTTCAAGCAAATTATGGTGCTAAACAGTCTTTACTTGTGAGAGCTGCCAGGCCAGCATCTGTAATTTGGCGAGCATCCAAATTAAGAGACTTCAGAAATGATAATCCAGATAGCTTTCTCAGACCACCATCAGTAACAACAGTAAATGAAAGATTCAAACTCTCCAGATTAGTCAAACCTACAGAACAAATACTTACTGAGGATATAAATAACTCTAATGTATACAATGAAACGTGAAACTACCAAATGATGACAGATATTTAATTAATACGAGACACATGTCTAACCAGAGAGATGGTGAAGTCCATTGCTTCCTACTTCAGTATCAGACAACTCCAAACATTTCAAACGCCGAAGGCCTGAAAAGTAAGTACTGATACATTACATAGAGCTAACTGGGGTCCGGAGATTGATATGCTGGCAGTGTGCTTAAATATGAAGATGTAAAAATGGAACAAATTTTGTTAGGGAAATATAATATGATACAGACATTATACCCAAAATCACCCAGTGTTTTTATTTATAAAGGAAAAAATATATATAAGATCCCCCGTGTCATTCTGCTGCTTTGGTTAGACTTAAAGTTATAATATCTCTCAAGAGCTCAATCCAACAAAAAACCCTCCTCAGATAAAACAAAAGCACTGCTTTACAACCAAAAAGAAAGGAGCTACGTAGAATAAAGCACATATATCATTAGATATAGAAAAATTAATTTGCAATACACTAACCTGACAAATTGTATAGCTCATCATCGCCAATTCTACAGGAGTCCAGGTTCAAACTCTCCAAATTTTTCAAACCTGCTTTGATTGAAGGTAAATATGAGCATGAAATCAAAACAAGCTTATACATCTAACAAAAAAAAGGCTAACAATGCACTTAATGACTACAACAAACAGTAGTAGAAAAGCTATTCTGCAAAGATAAGCTTGACTGGATGTAACACTTCATTAATTGAACATGGTTTAAGGATGATTCACAAGATAATACATTATTACATATTGTCAAAATTTATACAAAAAGAAAGGATTCCTCTGAACCATTCTCTTACCCTGTAAAAAGAAAGTTCGCAATTGTGATTAAATAAATGTTACAGCGAACTAGCATAATCCACCATGCTGGCACTAAATATCCATATAGTTTTATTAATCAAATACAACTGGCATACTAGATTCAACAAACAAGAGGTATAAGAAGCCAGATCATATGCCAGTTTCAATGGCACAATTAGTTCATGTGCAATGTGTTTATGTAACTCGCATACATCACATTTCAGATGCTCAATTGTTATCCTACAGAAGTTCTGCACCAAATGCATGCACATACACACAAGTGAGCGAGCAGAGACTTCAGAAACATTTTATTCCACGGTACTTTTAAAATAAATGTTCTGACAACTTAACCTTTCAGGTGTACTAAAATAGCATCTGATATCTCATTAAATCCCAAGTTCAGAACCTTCAGAGTTTGCAGCCCTGCAGACACAAGAGCAAGCATTGAATTATGAATAAAATCACAACATTGAATAACATTTATCGACATAAATTTTATACAGACATTCTATAGTGTCAAGGCACAGTGATGACACTTACTTGAAAACTCGTCACACCCATCATCAGTCAAATTACATCTGCTAAGGTTCAAATACAACAGGGCAGTAAGAGCTGCATTAAACACAGAAAAGATTAGTATAAATCTATAGTATAATCTGAAAAATACATGGGTAGCTGTCTAAAATTAACTCCGGCAGCCAGTTATTTGACAAGAAGCGCTGCTAATATAGCTACTACAGTTAAAATCACATGATGTACGTAGCCCTACGAAACTTCTTACGGTCAAGTGGCATCATATACAAAACCCTAGTTTCTAACGAAGTAAGAGTTCTTTTACATATTTAACATGTATACCTACAAAAGAATTTCCATGCAAGACAATCAAACACACTACAGGGTTTTGATATGAATACGGACTCTACTGATAGAGATTAAAGTTATAAGAAACCATGCACTGCATAAAACCTGAAAGAGATTCCAAACATGCTGCAGTAACAGGGCAACCTTCCATGTTCAGTAAAGTAAGCTTGTTCAGGGCTGCAACCATAGAAGATCAAAGTCACTTGATGAATTTTCTTGATAAATCTTTAAAAGGATTTTGTTTCACCAACTTATTATGTAAACGCTGTCTTCCCATGGACAAAATTCAGGGCATAGTTCCCATTTATAACAACACAGGGAATGAGAAGTTGAAAGATAACTGGAAAATTCTATAAAAAAAACTGGGAAGGTGAACAAAGGGATTAAAATGAAAACTTCTGAGGACTGTAAAATAAGGATGATTTCAGATTAGTGCAAAATGAAAACAATTTGACAAAATAGAAACTGATGGCATTGCCAAGACCCTGCACTATGCACGCTTCTGTTATAGATTATAATTTATAGAGAAAGATGGGTGAATAATAAGTAGATACCTTTTAAGAAGCTGACACCATAATCAGTAACCTTACTTGAGGAAATCTGCAACTCTTTCAAGCTTGTAATTCCTGGTAAAGCAATGTATACAGCAGAGAATAGAATCTTAGCACAAGCAAATATTGTATTGCAAAGTCATTATATGAATATTAGACTTGATTAAAGAATCAACAAAATCTTTTAATGGTAGAACTAATAAAAGAAGTAAATGCTACCAGACTCCCCAGGAAGCTGCAAATTTCCTAGATTTAACAGTTAACAAAACTAAGAGCATAACCAACTCTCCCAAAACGCAATTGTGTTAGGGGAAGCCACTAAATAGATCAGAAACATGTACATTTAATGAACCTACATTCTAAAATGTACCCTGTATTCCTTCCAATCAAGACAGGTTACCTGCGAGAGGCTTCATATCTGTATCTGTGATGCAATTGCAACAGTTGATGTTAAGGGCCTCAAGCTTTGAAAGTCCTGCCAAGCATGATAAGGAGTTATAAACTGAGACTCTTATGTTATGTGCAAATTTTTTAGATAAAACTTCATTCTGTTAATATATTGACAAATTACACCTCAGTAACTAAAGTTAGAAGTTTTCAGCTTAGCAGCTATGCTAAGTTATTAATTGGTAGCACATGCTTTTGCAAAACTAATAGAGAAATCAAATACTATGAGATGAAGCCTCAAAAGATTTAATGACAAACTCAAGACCCTGTAAACAATAGGAAAGCTAACCATATATGCATTAAAATGCTTTACAATAATGGTACAAGAAGCTCATTACTAAGTGAGAGTGTAGAACAAAAGCAAACCTTTGAGATGAACAAGCCCACCATGAATCCCAGGACATCTTTCCATGTCCAACTTTGATAAATTGACTAAGCCAGACAAGGCACTCATTCCTTTTGCAGTAAAAAAGTTATTTCTTCTCAAACTTAGGGTTGTCAAATTGCTGTGATCTGGAAAAAGGAAAGAAGCAAGTCAAAATAGATAAAGTCAGGTGTAGGGAAATTATCCACAAGTAAATATGCAAAACTTAGATGTTCATGTCTTGGTACCCTCTTTTTCCTTTTCGGTGTAATGTGTTTTTTAAAATAAGACTTGCTGATAAAGATCTAGACAAAGAGAAAAGGACTGCTAATGACCAAAGGTCTTCAAAACATGAAGTTGAAGTTAATTGACAAATAAATAAAGCTTGTGAACTTCTCCATGTTCAAGTTTTACGAGTTGAGAGGTAGACAATACACCTCACAAGGACACTGCTCCATGATAGTCTATTTCATTACAATATTCCAAAATATAAATGACTTAAGAAAACAGTGATGTTTCATATTCTGTAAATGGATATACCTATACAAGGAAAAGTTGCCATGATCTATTATTACAGATATCATCAACTTTCCATGCACCACAAAATCATTCCAGCTTCAAAAAACGTATTTTGGAAAATCACACAGAGGCACCAAGCATTCAGGAGACGATACGAAATAGCATGAAGTTAAAGTTAAATGATTTAATCTACAATTTGATCAGGTTTGCATGATCACTGAGTTTCTTAAGGAACCATGTTGCATCACATCCCAATATTCCACTAATTATTTCAACCAGGACAATGAATCTCATCAGCATTCTATGCATATAAAATTTCAAGATTAGGCATTCAGGTTATTCCTGAACATAATTATGCTCTAGCTCTTCGAGCTCCCCGTCATAGTTGAAGATACTTATTCCTTAACTAGAGAAAAAAATACATACATCTGATACACTCCAGCCCATGATCTGAAATCTGGTCACAGTAATTAAGATTCAAGGATTGGAGGTTTCTGCATTCTTTAAGACTCATTAAGCCTGAGTCAGTAACATCAGAGCCAGAAAGGTCCAAAGAGAGTAAAGATGCTTCTTGTGAAGCCACAACATCCATCCAGCTGTCATCAAATCCTGGATATTCTCCCAAGTCGAGATCCTGATTAGTACAAAATTAATGCTTTTAGTTCTGTATGACCTTAAAGTATCAAAAGTGTGCTCACTAAAATACTGGTCCCTGTAGAAGTCTCAAGATTTTAGCTTTAGGATCATGTGCTAAGACTTACCTGTAGATCACAATCTCGAAAGGCTTCAAGTGTAAGCTCAGTTAGACGTTGGGAACAGATCAATTCATTAATTATCTGCTGATTAATATCCCTTGGCAGCATAGACAGAGTTTTATATTTATCAATGTCCTGTTAAACATCCAAAACAGAACACTATCAGTCCACATGACCATAATCCTCTAATTTTCATAAATGAACTTGATAAAGAGCTCCACTTACTTCACATATTTTATAAATACATAGTTCCATAAGAGATGGACATTTCCCGTATCGCTGCTTAATATCTGAAGATACTCGTGAAATCGAGGAACCAAGCCATTTTGAACTTCCACTCTTAAAGTACCTCACGGAAAGTCCTCTACTTATGCTCTCATCATTAACCTGTTGATCTCGCTTCCTCGAACAAACTCCACCCATTAAGAAACAATCTTGTATAATCAACACTAGTTTCTAAATCAACCAATCACCAAGAACAAAATACTCATTTCACAGTACCTACAAAACAAGTGATATAGAATCTAACCATAAAAACCAATTCTTAAATAAAATTGCAAACAGAAACATGTAAAAACAGATTATTAAAGAGATTTCCTGGTTAGAAGCCAATAACCCTTTATGTCATATCATTACTCACAAGTCACAACCAACTAATTTACTAATTTACACTCATTTAATACTACTTCATATAGTAAGACCAGAAAGTATAAAAACCTCTCAAGCTCATTAATTTTCTTCCCAAAAACAAATCTTTTTACCATAACAAACACTTACTAAAATAGATGCATAAGTTTCTTGTATCTATCATTCCAAAATCAAGAAAATAAAAATCACTTTTTTACACATACCTAACCACAAAAAAATCAACTATCTGCATAAACAAACCTTTATACAAAAAGGGTAATCAAAACAACTAAAATTAAAGTTAAAACCAAGCAACAGCATCAAATACATACAAATCAAATCAAGTCTGCTCATAAAATCAACCTATCAATTTTTCCCGGGAAAAAAAAAATTACCCATTTCAAGAAACATGAAACAAAAGCAGACTAAACCAACAAACACCCAGATAATATATATGCAATATGTGTGTAAATATGTGAAAAAAACACAACCATACTTGTGGAAAAAAATATGTGTGTATATGTATGTATAGATAGATATGTGTAAAAAGGGTAAAGAGGAAAGGGAAAGGATCAAACCGAAAGATGGAGAATATGTGATCAGTTTGCAGAAATGATTATGAAGGATTATAGATATATATATAGACACAAAGTTGAATGGATTGATTAGTTACTGGAATTTGAAGCAAGAAGGAAAGAAGACGAAAGATAAACACAAATGAAATTGTATTAAATAATGGGTAATTATGATGAAGTGGATAAATATAAAAAAAATTAAAGATTTTTTTTAGAGATATATGTGTGTAACAAACTATACTCTTCTTGCCTAATAAGTGAGCACGAGGCTGAGTCCGAACCACCTACTACTATTTTCGTATATACGGGTAAAGCTCGGAGTATCTGGATGGCGTTTGAATTGCGTTTGAAAATACGAAATCGGGATGGAAATGAGATACTAATGCGGAAAATATTTTTAATTTATAATATTATATAATATTAAAATATATGATATTACAGGATGTATAAAATAATTAACTTATTTGATATTTAGAATTTAAGTAATCTGCGATGAACATGAATTAATATACTCCCTCCGTCCCAGCCATTTGTTTACATATGGTTTGGGCACGGAGGTTAAGAAATATGTATAAAGTAGTAGAAAATAGAAAGAAAAGTGGGTAAAGTGGTGGGACCCATTGATTTTTA
>PHNY01254740.1:1480-12252 GCA_003724115.2 Anethum foeniculum
GTAAGTTGAATTTGTTTCTGATTTTATTATTCTGTTAATTTTTAGTTTTTGATGATTGTTTACAACTGTGTTGTAAGTATAGTGTTAATTTGGAATTTGAAATTTTAATTTAATGTTTATGTGTATGTATATGTGTGTGTGTGTGTGTGTTTTTGAGCTTTGATTTGAATTGGTGATGTTTGTTAGAGGTGAAGTGGTTATTTGTGGCACTGATTTTGATGTAAGTTAGTTACGATTGGAGGTGGTGGAATTTTATGTGGAAGTTGATGTTTTCGGGATGGGATTCTTTTTCGGTATGTTTGAGAAGTTTGGATTGGTGTAGGGTTTGGGTTTCGGTGTTTTTGTGGAATTTGATTGGATGTCGGGATTTTAGGTTTTAGTGATGGGGTTTATTGAGATGACGTGAAATGTACGTAAGTGATTGTGTGATTTACGCTTGTGGAATTGATTGGATTTTGGGTTTGGGTTTATTGAGATGGCGTGAAATGTACGTAAGTGATTCTGTGATTTACGCGGTAAAATGCATGTATTTAGTGTACGTGTTTCTGTTGTTGTTGAATGTTTATTCTTAGCATTGAATTTGGTATTCTGTTGCTTTTAATTTGGATACATATGAGGTTTTCGTTTTTGTAATTCTGATTGGATATCGGTATTTTTAGTTGTATTGATGTGTTTACTGGTTTTTGAAGATGACGGAAACAGTATGTCATAGGTGATTCCGTGATTTACGCGGTAAAATGCATGTATTTGGAAGTTTTGCATGAAGATAATGTTTATTGAGATTTAGTAGTAATACTTATAGTTATTCTGCGGTGTAATAGTTGTTTTAGATCTTTTCCGCAAACTTAAGTTTTCAGATGAAGCGAGTTAATAAATTTTTCATTTTCTTTAATATATTTTCATATTCAGTTTTTTTAGTATATTGATTGAATATTTGGAAATTTTGTTGCTGTGTTTAGGGAGTTCGTAGAAGGATTTCGTTGGTGCTTTTGATTTTCTGAAGTGGGTTCATAGGGGAAGACCATATTCTGGAGATATACTACTATATAAAGAGAATTATCCATTGTTACAATGTATGGTCGTGGGAATTTTCCTCCTCCGCGTGGGCAGGGTCCTGAGACATCAGTGTCTACTTCTCAGCAGCTCGTGCCGCCTCATGGGAATTTTCCTCCTCCGCGTGGGCAGGGTCCTGAGACATCAGTGTCTACTTCTCAGCAGCTCGTGCCGCCTCATCTACCGCCACCTCCTTATCAGCTTGGAGATAGACCTCAACAACCTCAAATGATGGAAAAAGGTCCTCCATTTTACCCAGCTCCCCATCAGGCTTACCCACGTCCCTATGGAAATGACCATCATGTTTCTGCTCCAACAGCTGGAATATCGAGCTCAGGCCAATCTTACCTGGTTCCACTCTCGCTCCCGCCACCACCTTCACAAACCCAAGGGCATAGTGCTCGAATGGCTCATCCATTCCCAAGCCTTCAGCAGAATTCCCAATGGACTCAAAATTTGCAACATGTTATACCACCTTTACCTCCTACTTTTGGACGTCCGCCCTCTAACCGAAGTGGTCCAGAAACGTTACTTCCCCATCCACCTCCTAGACTGCAGCCTCCGATGCTCTCACAAGGACAAGCTTTGTATAGAGGCTTTCTTCCTTCACCAGTACCTGGTCCAGTACAGGGGCTTCAGCATACCCCACTGACACAACCACCCCCACCCAATCATACACCCTATGTACATGGTCAATTTGGGTCGATCAAGCATCCAGTTTCACAAAATCCCCATAAGTCATCTACTGGTCTCCTGCCTCCGCCACTTCCCCCCTCCCCTCCTCCTGGACCTCCACCCCCTCCAGCGGTTTCACCACCACCAACTTCTCCATCTTCTCTGTCAAAGAGACCGCCAATTTCTCCATCTTTTCAGTCTAAGAGTGCTGGTGCTCAGCAACATGATGTAGCACAGGAAGACGTACAGACTAGTGACGCACCAGCGAGATCAGTTCAAGTTGAAAGTTCAATGGATGAAGATCTATCTCATTCACCTGCTAATTCTAACATGGATATAGAAGGTACTATTATATCCGTTGCATCTCTTTCCTCTTGCATATGCACAAATGTTTTACTGATATGCATGCTTCTGTTGCTGAGGTCCTGCTGTATGATGAAGTTACACAAACATAAAGCCTATAATATCTGAAATTCCGTTTTCTTCCTCCAATGACCTTTGTTGCTTATGTGCGTGAAGAGACTATTTGCCAAATAGAGATGTATGTGGCATGTTGAAACTATATGTCTTACTGCTATTATTGGTTTTACCATTGGTTGATTGATTTTTTGGAACCGCTAATTAAGGTAATAGATCTATGAAGATGACATTTTTGCATTGAACTCTTTCCCATGAGTACTATATGCATAATATTTCTAGTAAGTTAGATGAATGGTAAAGAGGATAACATACCGACATCGCTTCTATTTTTCTATACCTTTATAATATCTCAGCTGTTACTACATGGTCCTAAAAAAAATAAAAAAGGTATCAGATCATTAGTAGAAAATCATAATGGTGGTCTTTTTAAGTGTTTGAACCCCTAGAGGGCATTATGACCCGCTCAAGTCTATAGCAGGATGGGGATGCTCGACTGCAATTGGTGGCCGAAACTCCTGTGTGATGATCATCAGAAATGAAATAATATATAATGCTTTACTGCTTTAGCTTTTAAGCTTTCAGACTTGATCCTTGTTTACCTTTATGCTTGCAGATGAGATGATTGAGATTGATGAGAATAAAAGATGTTCTGGAATTGTGGATGGCGAGTCTGTTTTGGTATCTAGTGAATGTGAAGTGGAAAAAGAACTACATGAACCACATATCCTTGCAAATAATACTTCACTTGAGGAATCTGCTTCCCGAAATACATTCTTTTCAGACAAATCAGAATCTGTGGATCACAGAGAAGGTGAGAATTTGATTCTGCAATATCTTCTCAAATCTCACTTTATTACTTATTTGTGTATGTTAACTGAATTACATGTTTGATGTGCTATTGGTGTCTTTTAGTATGTTCTTTGGACATCACTTTGGGTGAAATAATAGATTTTTTTACTGATCACCTTTTTATTTTTTAATATTGGTATTTGGTAACATTGTTTTGCTTACATTGGTAATGTATGTAGATGTAAAACGGCCCAATGCAGCAGGGAGTGTTGATAATGAGAACGTTTCGACTGAGCTAGTCAAGGGTACTAGTGCTTTCAAGCTTTTACAAGATTATGCTTCTGATGATAATACAGATAGTGATCATGAGCCTTGTATTAAAGATATTGCTTCAGCACCAGTCTATCCTTCAGGTGAATCCGTTGCTGCATGTTTGGAGAGTGAGACAGGTTCTGATTTCATGAAAAATGGAACTAAAAATTCTTCAGAATCTGAGAGGGGTTATGGGTTATCCTCTGAGCGCGGTGTATCTTTGGAGGTTAGCGTACCATCTAAATCATTGGATTCCTCGTTGGTGTTGCAAGGACCTTCTAAAGAAGTTGATACAACTATTATCATGAAAGACAATAGACCTGATCATAATAGACATGCAAATCAACATGATATTAAGAGTGGCACTTCTGACAAGGATTTTGAACAGAAGTCAAATAGAGAAAGTCATGTTAGGCCCGCTTCTGATGTTGGGAAGACCCGAAAGGAAGACGGGAAGCATGATTCTGCTTCTCAGCTAAAAGTTGATGAGTTTGGAAGATTAGTTAGAGAAAGTGATAGTGGCAGTGACTCAGATGATTTGCGCCGCAGTAGGAGGCATGGTAGAAGAGGTCGAATAAGGAGTCGCAGCCGATCTCCTCATGATAGAAGAAGAAGCCCACAAGGTCGAATAAGGAGTCGCAGCCGATCTCCTCATGATAGAAGAAGAAGCCCACGGAGAAGACGACAGAAACGTAGTCGCTCACGCAGGTAGCCTTGTTTGTTAATTCTGTATATATCTGAAAGAAGGCAAAGATCTCCATTAACTTTTGTCCTCGCTATGTTTTGATCACACCCAAAAGAAATTTGCATTTTTTTAAAAATAAATTGTGCATATGTATTATTTTCTAAAGATTGAGTACAAATTTGTAATTTGTTTCTGGTTGCCTGTTTAGCTGGTCGCCAAAGAAACCAAGAAGCAGGAGCAGATCTCCATCCAGGCACGGGGTTCAGTATGGCAGTGACAGAACAAGACGGGATAAAGTTCCTAGTCAAGCTTGCTTTGACTATCAACGAGGGAAGTGTTACCGAGGGGCATCTTGTCGCTATTCACATAGTGACTCTGTTAAGAGTGATCTCTCGAGGGGTTACAGAAGCAAGTATCAAACCGTTCAACTTAGTCCTAAGAAAACTGGAAAATCAGTGCATAAGAATGATGAAGACAAGAGTCAAGAGATGCAGCTTTGTCGTGATCTGTCCGGAAACAGTCTTGGTGCTTCAAAGGATTGCAGCGTTGATCGTAAAGAAATAGCGTCTGCGAGAAATATCTCTGACAAAGATGTCGAATTATTGATCTCTTCTGTTGCTGAATCTGTAAGGACTCGAGAAGAAGCAGCTCAAGTTCAAGGAACTGAACATACAAGGGATGAGCGGGTGGAGTCTTCTATTCATGAATCTGCTAATAATATTTGCATGGAAGTAGGAGTATCCTTAAATGATGCCAGAAAGTTACCTCCTGGTAGTACTTGTCATGAAACAGAGACATCTGCGGGTCAAAAGCTGCAAGCTAATCTTGTTAATCAAGTCCTTCAAAAAGCTGATCATCACCCTCAGCCTTTGGATGCCCCTTCTACTCATGATCCTGAAACCTTGCCAGCTTCACAGTCTAACTTAAATCCTCATTCTGTTCCTGAACTTTCTTATCAATCGCGTCCTACAGGTTCTGTGAGCAAGTCATTTTCGTCTGAAACATTTTCAACTCAGCATCTCAGATTTGAGGAGCCATCGCCGCAAAATTCCCATCAGCCTTCCCAATTTCTCCCACCCCCTCCCCCAACTTCACAACCTGCAAATGCTCCGCCACAGATGCCTAGAGATTACATTATGATGCTGCAAAATTCAAGATATCAATCCCTTCCTACTCCCCCAGATAATTTTACTCCCTATCAAGCTTCATTATCTAACCAACATGCCAGTTACTCCATCTCAGGAAACTCTGCTTGGAATTCTTTGCCGCAGCCCCCACATCGGCATTATGACAATGAGTCGACCGTACATGTGTCTTCTTCATATGGTTTACCTTCCTCCCAGTTTCAAGAAATGCATACTTATTCACAAGGTGGTGAATCTCATCGACAATTCTACCCTCCAACACAACAGCCTAATCAACCTTTATCGCATGTAGAAGATAATAAGTCGACTGCGTTGCCTACTGTAAGCACCACAACTCAACAATTTGGAGGCCCCAGTACTGTAGGAGATGGTGGTTTAACAAGCCTTCCGGGTCGTGGAGGTCAAATTTTATCAGCTGAAGGTAGTGTGCACCATCAGCCTATCCCTTCTTCAGCCGGTAGAATTCAATCTTTTGGTAGTAATAACCAACAATCTGGCGAACCTCTTTCCTCATCTTCTCAGAGGTATTCCAACTTGCAGCAGCCTTTGGATGCTTTGCAGCACCCTACAGATGAAAATGTCTCGGTGACTGGCAAGCCTGGGACGACAAAGGCTGATATTTCAAGCTATAATTCAGATTATTTTCAGAGGAACTTGCCATCTCATGTACCCGATTTTGTTGGATCGAGAATACCAACTCACTATAACCCCTATGCTGGTGATCCATATAGTTCGAGCCATGTTTCAGCAGATGTCCGTGTAGTCGACAGTGTTGACTCTAAAAATGTGACTTGTCTCACGAATTCAAATCAGGCTGTAGAGAAGACATTACTCAACTCTACTGGTGATCAGTATGACCCACTCTTTGACAGCATTGAACCAGCTTCAAACTCGTTTAGGACTCCCAATAACGATCAAAAGAATGAAATAACTGATGATTCTAACATGGATATGAAGCTCAGTGGCTCAAATAAGCTACTGGATTTTGCGGAAAACACCAAGCAGAAGGAGGCTGTTGCTGTAATGTCATCACTGGACAATAATGATGAGTATGGCGAAACAGCAGAAGCTGAAGTGGGTGCTGTGGAAAATGGAAGCTCAAGTGATCCAATTGATGAAGCCAACATAGCTGCAGGAGAGACTGAGATAGATCAGGTTAATACATCAGGAAGAAGCAAGAAAGGAAAGGATTCCAGATCAATGAAACTTTTTAAAGGTGCTCTTGCTGACTTTGTAAAGGAGGTTCTAAAGCCATCTTGGAGACAGGGTAACATGAGCAAGGAGGCTTTTAAAACCATTGTGAAGAAGACTGTAGATAAGGTCTCTGGAGCTATGAAAAGCCACCAAGTACCGAAGTCCCAGACAAAGATAGACCACTATATTGACTCTTCTCAGAGGAAATTAACCAAGCTTGTTATGGTAAACCTCTTTTTAGTTGCAATGTTGCCTTAAAATTTTTGAACTCTGTCTACTGCCAAATTTAAATTAGATATTTGGAGGTGCTATAAAAATCATGTTCAATTATAGTTGAAAGAAAATTTAGTGCAAGCAAAAAGGTGATAGTTGAGTTCTAATGTTGTAGTACCATATTTGGTTAGGGAAATAATTATCAAATACAACATTGCAGACCAAAGGCTGACTTGTTTTCCATGACAAATTTGCAATATATAAAAAAAGTTTGGGACAAGATTAACCGACACTAATGTTTTACGGTTTCATGTTATAAGTGCTGTTCCATAATCAATCATGTGTTTTTGGTTTTGTAAGCTTTGGCTTCATAGTGACGAAAAGAGTCAATATTCGCCCGTGAGGTAACTTGTATAGTTCACATTCTTTGGCTCTACCC
Source organism: Anethum foeniculum (assembly GCA_003724115.2). NCBI lineage: Eukaryota > Viridiplantae > Streptophyta > Magnoliopsida > Apiales > Apiaceae > Anethum > Anethum foeniculum. The sequence continues at coordinate 8,406 of PHNY01254740.1, forward strand.
ATGAATTATCCAGTAATAGGTCTTTCACGATTAGATCTACTTAGCGTCTGCCTTCAAAAATCATCATCTGTACATAGACGTCCATACTTGTTTGTATACTGTACCTCGGTAATCAGTTGAATTGTTTGTTTTCGAATTTGAGATGTGCTTTGTTTATTTTTATATTATGGGTAAGCTTGATTGGAGTCCTACTTTTTTCAAAGTCAAATCATTCTTCTTATGAAGTTTGTCCATCTATTTGCAGGGCTATGTTGACAAGTATGTCAAAGTTTAAAGGCTAAGGCATGATTTTCATGTTCTTCTGCTAGAAATTGTTCATTTGTAAGTTTTCTGTTCATGTAATGTGTGGATGCTTGCATTTGTGCCTCTTTATGTATGTCTCATTATAATGAATATGATTTTTTATACTATATTGCTTATGCGACCTGACAGATCGATTGAAGTGACATGTGCAGCCTAATTTTTTGAGGTGAGGGAGTGCTGCATTGTGTTCGGTTATTGCTTGCTACATAAGCTGCCTGCTTGCCTCTGGAGTCCAAAGAAACCTTATTGGTGGAAAGCAATTTAATTTAAGCCTCATGACATCTCTGAAGAAGCTATGTAATGCTTTTCTTCATTATAGATATATGTTTGTCTGATGTTTGTAAAGATCTTGTCTCTCAGCTAGGCACATGGCAACTTGTCTATCTATCATCTGAAAGTACTTTCAAGTATAATCTCCCCCTTATATCCAGTATACAGTTGGAATATTATCTTGAAAAGCAATCTGTTGACACCTGTTTTTTAGTTTGTAGTGCATGCCTCCTTAATCATCTTATAACATTATTTTCTTGACTGAATTTCTAAAACAATATTTTAAAAGATTTCCGAAATTTTCTTGCGTACTACACCTATAGATGTGTTTTCTAATGAAAATTCTACAAACGATGATCTAGTGAAATTAAATCCATTAAATCCGATGTGGATATAGTTTAATTCATGTCAAAGAAAATGTGCATAGCTCAAGTAGGTAGAGAAAAATGTTTATGTGCTAATTTTGTTTTGCAGTGTCAGGGTTGTAGCTAAAGTAGGTAGAGAATTATATTGATGTACTAAGCTGTGCTCCACCGTCGGTGTTTCTTTTCTTTCTTTCTCTTTGACTCTTTCAACAACAGAAGATATTCTTTCAGGTAAAATTTAGGTGTGGAATGATGATGGTATAATGTGACACATTAAATTAGTGCAAGTTTTCATTCATTATGGCCTCTCTATAAATTTCTTTGAAAGAACTGAAGAAGGTTTCATAACCATCATTTGTGGTTTCCCTGCTCGAGTTGTTGACCAAGGGACGATTTGCTCTTCTGAAGGCAGTTCCTTGTTTAATATCTGTATATGGATTGTGGAATGAAAGCCTATATTATGGATGGTAGTTTCCTTGCATGTCTGATTGCAGGGATACTTCTCTTCCTTTATGAAACTTCATGTACTTTCTTTTAAGTTTCTGAATATTCGTTGGTCGTTTCTAGTGGTGATGAGGGATGCAAGATATGTTAACAACTCGAATCACGGAGGGTAGGCTGTGGTTCTCCTTTTACTGCTTCATCTGATGTTTAGTAGCAGGATGTAATGTAAATGACATGATTCAGTTTACATGCAGTGTTATTTGCTATTTTCTTTATCTATTTTTACTTTTTCCTTCCATATCCCTTGTTGTGGATTTAAAGGGAGCTAGAATTGTTGTGTATACTTGGTGAAAAATATGATGGATTCGGGTGCTGCTGCCCATTTCTCCAAGGTGTTTGATATTGGATGTTATGGTGCCATCTCTTTCTTGTTATTATGGTGTTTGAGGGATGCTGATTCTCAGTGGGTAGGAGACTGCTGATAGTGGAAAGTCAAGGAGGGAAAGTAATTACTTGCAAGTTATTATTCGTTTAACTTTTACAATTGCTCACTATGCCATTTGTAATAATTTATTAAAACTCTAAATAGTAAAAGATGTTAGAAGTTATATGTGTTGTGACTTGTGAACAGCATACATTTCAATTAGGTTAAGCGATGAATCAAAATTTGTCGTGGTTTCTAGAATTTGATAAATGTGGCAGTTGTATTGCATACTATAATATTAAAATGACTTTTAATAATTTCTTATTTTCTTATGCACTGCAACTTGAGACTATCGACACTATCGAACCACGAGCTTTGAGACTACAATCCAAACTCCTTTACATTCAGGAAAGAGGGTGTAACTAAGGTGTATAAAATGTATTGTTTTACGATTTATTTTAATATTTTTTCTAAACATCTAATTTTTATTTAAAAATATAAAATTGTAAAAATAAGTTATGAAAATATAATTTACGTATATCTTAAAATATGTGTCAGATATTTTTAGAAAAAGAGAAACATACTTTTGAAAAAAGAGGAACGCCGGTAGTACAATATTCATACTATAGTGTAGAATTATCAAAAGTTGACTTCATACTGATCAATGGAAGCGATGGTAGCTCATCGGCGTTTTGATTTGGCAAATATTGTGAAGAACATCAACTTTTGAAAGTTTGAAAGGATTTGGTTAGATCTAATAGTACTAGAATGAGAGACTCTTTGAGCATATGAAAAAGTGAAAAAGATCCAAAAATATGAAAAGCTCCTAAAGAAATTTTTTTTTTTTTAAAGGAAAAGGAAACAGGTTAAAGTGTAAATGAAACCACCATGCTACTGCCAAAGTTCATCAAATATTTTGGGTGTTCTAATTTCTTGACTTCTAGATGTAACAAGGTTAAACCAAGACTCTCACAAACGAAACTATGTCCTAATATTTTGATTTCATGAGTCCGATATGTACGGTCAATCAATACTCTCATATGAAAAAAGAAGATGAGGGTGGTGATATAACGTCTTTTATATTGTTTAAATATATTTTTTAATTTTTAAATAGAAAAACTATTAATTATCATGTACTCCGTACTCATATCTAGAGTACCGCCGCAATGCAGGGCTAAAAACATAATTATAACGTAATGTCAAAATAATATTTTCATTTATGTTTTAATGTACTAATATACCTTATTTATTTTGAAACCAATAACTTACGCCCTCAACACTTCAATTATTTAACTCTCATAATTAATAGATTAAATAGTCAAAACAATCGTTACCGTAAATAATTGTAAACTCTACGTAAAAAATTAAGATAACTAAATAATTAACTCAATTTCTTCTTAATCGGTCGACATGATCTTGTAACAAATATCCATGCTATATGGTAGCAATCGTAGAAGTCAAAAATTTAAAAAACTTCTTATTACATCTTTTAAGAACATCATCATACAATATTTAAAGAAATTGTATTTAACATTACAACATATTTTTCTTTTTCAAGTGTATAACATGTATGACAGCTACTACCACTCAACCATCATCATAATACCTAAGCCATCATCACCGCAATCTTCACAACCACTAAAACCGTCACCACAATCACTTTCACCATCACCAAAACGAACGTCATCCCTAATTAGAACTGTCACATTGTACAATTACCAACGAATCTAAAATCATATATCACCGAAATTTAAATCACAACCACCACGAAATCACCAACCAATTTGAATTTTCAATTCTTAAAATAAGCTTAGCTGACTGAAGACGAAATAAAATGGGATGCGGATGAAATAGATGAAACATAATCAGATCTGAATTTTCAGTTCTTAACGAAGTTTGGCAATGAATATAAGGGGATGGGGTAGAAAGTGTGTGTGAATGTGAAGATAGATAAGCTTCTTCAACTTTGAAATTCTAGTAGCCTAGGGAAGCTTCTTCAATATATATATATATATATATATATATATATATATATATATAT
>PHNY01254797.1:781-15047 GCA_003724115.2 Anethum foeniculum
ATTGAACCAAATTATACCCTATTCCGGTTATTATAGTTTAGTATAGATTGTCATTCGTTTACTTGGTACAATATGGGGAAATTCAATTGGCACCACAGGGATAGTCTGTCGAGAAGGACATTCTTTACAAAAATCGAAAGTTATCTTCTTGATATTTCTTTCACACTCTTTAGTTTGTACATCTGATCGCTTATTGTGGTTATATTGGATGTTAATTGGTTGCCATTAACAGTTTGCTCAAACATTCGACACATATTCTCTGAATTGTTTCCGACATTGTCTTCCCACTAAATTATTTTACTAAATAATTAGTTCGGCTATTTTGAAAGAAATGTAATATTAATATTAGGCTATTAGTTAGTCTAATATGGCAATTTATATGTTTGAAGGGAGTATTTGGTTCCTGCATATGTGTGAATTCTACGAAATAATGAAGCTGAAGTATAGCTGCTCCTGGCAAAGTCACGAAGTTCTGCCGGATTCTTGATCCGGAGCTAGAAATCCGACACATCCTTCCATGTGTAAAGGTGGTGTGTATAGCTCTTATCAATTGCAGTAACTATCTGATGAATCCAACAGTCTTTTTAAATAACCAATTTGTCTTCTGATACCTCTCAACATGTCAGTTATAATGGGCATGGTTCTTGTATTAGGAAAGGCAAGTATCTTTCAGTTGACTCCTATGCATTGTTTTGGTAGTATATGGTTTTCAATCTTTATACTATCCTTTTAATGTTTAGGATTCGTGTGACACGTCAGTTGAGGTAAAGAGTCACAACTATGCAGGATGCAGCTATACTGCAAGTTGGGTCAAGTCAAGCAAGTAAACTAGATACGCTTATTTATAAATATAGAATTAATAGTCTCACCGTCACAAATAGTACAGTTTACATTATAACATGAAAGATTACTGCTTAAGGTTGGAGATGTAGTACATGTCGTTTTCACAAGACATAAAAGTAGTGCTCATGTTTGTTCCGAGCTTTAAGTATAAACTTGGAAGTACTTATACCATTCATTTTGCCATAGTCCTATATTATATATGTGCTGGAACATACACTATATAAAATTTTCACTTGTTAACTGGAATCAGTTCATTATTTTCATGGTTACAGTTTACTTCTCCTTGCAGGTTATTGGGATAGATCTATTATCCCAGTCTCTTTTACCGGAAATTGTTGAGCTTGCAGAAGATAGACATTGGTAAGTATGACTGGCAATTATTGAGTATATACTTCTACTGGCTAGTCAGTTAGGAGCAGGTTTTTTAGATGATAAACTAGGCACTTTATGTGTGCAGTGGCTGCATGATAAGGTTTGAGCATTTCTGTCTTAAACATGGAAATTTAGAGTTGCAAATCATAGTTTTCTTAGTAAATTTTGTAATGTTGTCGCAAGTTTGTACTTGAACTCTCCATTTCTTCGTAAACAAGAATGACATATATTCACTAAACTACAATATTAAACTTATTTAAATAATAAATTTTAGGGATACTTTCAAATGGTACAAACTTGTGTCAATGAAAATATCTTTAAAATTTATATAGTATTGTACCACTGTCACATTCTGATATCCCTTTTTTATTATTAGTATTTTGTGAGAACAACTGTTGCTGTTATTTTTTGTGGGTTCTATTTTAATTGCTATTTGAAATTCAAGATATTTTAATTAGTACAAATGGAAGACAAATACAAAAATCGTTGCTATTAGTTTTTGCTGGCTGTATTTTAATTGATTTTATCATTTTATTTATTGGCATACTGGATAGTGGATACTGGCAGCTAATTGTATTTTAATGCAAGATACTAGCAGCTTGTATTTCAATTCAAGATACTAGTAACTAAGGTTTGATGATCATTGCACATTTTACATTTATATTTTCTGGTTTAAATAATTGATCAGGTTACATCTGGTCACTCATATCCACTTCAAGTTTCAAGATCTTCGATACCTGCACTAGAACACTGGACCACTAGTAGTTGTTGTTGGTCGATCAAATGAAGGCCAACAACGTGTACAACTGTGTTAACATTTGTCGGCAGTCCCTGAATCTGTAGGTCTGTTATTTCTCCATTCTTTGGATCGTAAGAAGCTAGTTTCCCATCTATGTACTCTAGCAGTATATCCCCGTTCTTTAGGTAACACAAAACTCGAACTGAATAACCATGCAAAACTCTATTCGCCAAGATCCCATGCACATAAAAAACCTTAAAATTTGGTGATCGCTGCAAACCAGTGTCAATATTTTGTGGTGTGCTCTAATAACGAACTCTTTGGTCCAAGACTCTTTCACATTATACTGTTTCATGATCCAAACCTCTACTTTTCCATTATTACTATAAACTTCTGCCGAAGACACCCTCTAAGAACCAATAAAAGATTATTATGCTTATTAAGGCTATTACAAGCAGGTTTTAGAACCTCACCATATCATTCATTAGATAGATCAAACGAAATGATTCTAGGGATGCAATTGACACTGATAAAGCCATGCTGCACCTCTGATCCTATCAACCAGTACAGCCTTCCATTTAGACAAAAGATATCTTGTGGTGATTCAAATTGTCCCTTTGCATGTCATTCGCAGTGCCACGGCATGCTTTCGATACTTCTCTATGTATTGCTAACAATATCACATATTTGAACTTCTGAGTGTGAATATAAGGAAATGCACATGGTAAACCATCTTAATTAACTATACTCGTTGCCTACTGGATCTAGACCGAACCCAACTTCTACTTTTTAATTATAGAACTGCTTTTATTTTGAAAGCTCCGCATATTTCTTAGTAAAAGGATTGTATATGTATTACGGATCTTAGCATAATTCATCTGAGATGCATAACAAGTCATTACAGGATTATGTGAATTTTACTAGGTATTACTGAACGAAAAGGTACGTTTACTTCGCTCACTCACTTTCTCGTGGTCACAAAGTGGATTAGACAACTCCACAAAATGAAGTTGATTTGTCAGAAAATCTAAGCAGTAAAAAATGAGGCTGGGATTATTCTTTCTTATTCGTGTAAGGTTCAAATTAAGAAGACTCACCTCATGTGATAACTAGCACAAGGACAACACAGGTAGCCTTGGAAGCAATTTATAGGAGATTTCAACGGGTAGACTTTGTATCCCTTATCTTGGTGCATGATCTTCACCTGCCTCTGAATTTTTTTTCCCACCAGTACTTGTGTCCATGTAGGAAAACCAGACAGCCAAATCAATAAGGCGTGAAGAAGGAAAAAAGTTGGGCAGAGAATCTATAGGCTTAGACGGAGACAACAAGAAACTAATTTAGCTCATCTTTAGTTGGATCTAACATTAGTTGTTATTATCATCTTATGTTCATTTCTATGGAGATGATATTAATATGATAATGCGTAGGCCTTTACGGGAGACAAAACTTATGCTTTCTTAACTGTTCCAGGGAGAAATCAGAATCCAATATGAGTTCCATGTTTCACTTATTAATTTGCCAAATCTGTCTGTCGTTCCCTCTCAGAAATCCACCTTTCAGCCAACTGAACATACTCACACACTTTGTATTTGAAATTTTTTAGCTCTTTAATCTCTTGTAGATGAGATCATGGTGAGACAGTTAGAGTAAGCTTCCTCGGGTACCTTTTAAACAATTTTGCAGAGAGCATGCCTGTAGACATTCTTATATCAATACAGGAAAGTACTGTATCGAAGTCATAATTAAAATTTTAGGAATGTAACCTTTTTACCTATAGTGATTCAAAAGTACATAAGGTAATTAAATTTTAATATAATTCAAGCAGATATAGACCGTAAAATGTTGAAATGCTACCACTCATAATTTCCTAAGTAAGTAGAGTATTATATGCAAATTCATATTTTAGAGCATCTCCAAGTCATATTCACCTGTTAGCTAAATCCTACGTGGATACCATATTATATATAATGGTATTTTTTTTTTCTTCTCCAACGGGACAACCTGTTAGGTAAATTTTTACATAACAGTAAAATGACCCTCAAAATCCTCCAAATTTGTTGAATGGGTAGCCATTATCTATAATTGCCACATCAACTCTACCCAATTAAAAAATGTTAAATACTATATTTTTTATAGATCTTATGGTCAGAAATCATCAACATGATCTTGAAATTTTAAAATTAATTATATTTTCAATCAATCATAATAAATATTCATTTTTATTTTTTAATGTTTAATCTAAAATATTGACAAAATTATAAAAATGTTAAAATATTATCACTAAATATCTTCTTATTAAATGTGTTATTTTGTTTTCACTAATATAAAACAAAACAAATTAAATTTATTTAAATTATATATTTGAAATTAATAAAAATAATCATATTTTGAATATAGCTAATACCACTGCAGCATAAATCATTACATGTTCAATAAAATTTTAGCTATCCATATTTTAGCTAACGGTTTTAACTTTTGCCCTTGGACATGCTCTTAATATAGAATTGTTCGAATGCTTATCTGAAATTCTTTTGGGCGCAGTGATCCTTTAGGTGCAATTTTTAGAAATGTAAATTTAAATTGAATTATAAAATATTTTTAATTTTTTTAATATGATCCGATTTGTTTCTTAACTTTTAAAGAGTAAACCGTGAAAACAACATAATATAAAATACACAAATTCTAAGGGAAGAGTGGAAATGAGAGAAGAATTTTTTATAATAAATAAAATACTAAAGAGAAGGTAAGGAAAGTGATATGTACATAGATTAAATGAAAAAATCTAGCCCATAAATAATACAAAATCCACTTGTATTATTTTCAAACTAGAGATAGAGATACAGATAGTAACTTAAATTCGCCTGCAAAAAAATAATCCCAACCTTCGACTTCAGTTATTATTTAACCTTTTTCTTTAAAGAAAATGAATTTAAACAAAATAAAAAAAAAGCAAGATTTAATAAAATAAAAATATTTCCATGTTTGGCTAAACACCCACCTGAAAAATAGTAAACATTACAAAACATTTCTTTTTTGGAAAATATTTAAATTCATCAAAAATATATAAAGCTCTCGCCACTCTCTCTCCCTTGTCTTTGTACTTCACCGAAAGAAAGAACACCCCCATTGCAAAAGCTCTGAAAGCGGTATGACCCCTTGTAAATCTTTCTTTCTCTTTCTGTATGTATATGTGTGTATTTGGTATGTGTAATTGTGTCTCTTTATTAATTTTACCTTTTAAATTTTACAAAATTAGGTTAATCTTGTATATGTATATTCATTATTTCAAGAATTGCTCATTTGTCTCAATTCTTTAATTTAGATCTCTTTGTTTTTACCAGTGATTTTAGTTTATTGATTACAAAGTGAGGAGATTTAAGATTAATAGTGTCTTGTATGTAATGATAATGCAATTTTGAGTGCTCAAAAAATTGAATTTTGTAGTTTTTGTATAGAGAATTCTTTACACTGGTATAAGATTTTAGGAATTCTGATAAAGAAAGCATCTTTATGTGTGATATGTAGTTTTCTCAGCTGGGTATGTTGTAAAGTTGAGATCTTGATGCATTTCGTGTATCTTAGGTCTATTATACTTTGATCAGACCTTTTTTTTTTTTATACTCGGAGAGACTGTTTTTGTGACACCCCTTTTCCAGGTGTCTTTTGTTAGAAATCTTGGAAAAAGGTTTTCGATTGTGCTGAATATTATGGGAGTGTTTCACTGAAAATGTAAAAGATTAGCTTTAAAAGGTTTCAAATTTCCGAAATGATGTACCTCAGTAGTTTTTTTTATTATGTTACTGAACTTGCATGATTCAGGTGAACATATCTTAAAAAATTGATTTTATAGCACATTAGCCTATGTAGATTTTGTTAAACTGTTTGCTTAATGTACAAGACTGTGTAAGCTGACTATCTTTTTAATTGTTTAAAGCTGAAGAATCTAGTGGGTTACAATGTCTAATGCTGACGAGCCGCTGTACCCAATAGCTGTGCTGATTGACGAGTTGAAGAATGACGATATCCAATTGCGATTGTATTCTATTAGGAGGCTTTCGACTATTGCTCGTGCTCTTGGGGAGGAACGGACAAGAAAGGAATTAATCCCGTTTTTGAGTGAGAACATTGACGATGAGGATGAGGTTCTTCTTGCAATTGCTGAAGAGTTGGGGGTGTTTATTCCTTATGTTGGAGGTGTGGAGCACGCTCATGTTTTACTCACCCCTTTGGAAACCCTTTGCACTGTTGAAGAAACCTGTGTCAGGGACAAAGCTGTTGAATCACTTTGTAGAATTGGATCACAGATGAAGGAGAGTGATTTAAATGAATGGTTTATTCCTCTAGTGAAGGTTGGTTGATGATTACAGAATAGATTAATTATAGGCTGTGTAATTTACTACTCTATCTTATTAGCAGTGCATCATAATCTTTAGTTTGCATTTTGATAAGGAAGGAAATGTGCTATTGTTCCCAATACTTTGACTACAGGAGGTGTGCTTTTAAAATTTTCCATTTCCTTGATTTATATGCTTGTTTATAGTATGTGAGTTTCTTGTACATTTCCTGTTTATTAGTTTTATACCTAAATGCTTGCAAGGATGTTAGTGATTGAGCTTAGTAAGATGGGTGATCACTTATTTTGTACATCAGGTCAGCACCTTAACGGTAAACTACGAAAGCCTATTTGGGACAAAATGAACCCTTAGGGGACTATATATCGGTTTTTCCAGGATTTATATTTAGGGTGCTGTTACCTAATGCCTTTCAAGCTTTTCTGGAATTAAATCAAACGAAACTTAAAGAGGTGGAGTGAGAAAACATTCATTAATGCACTTGCGGGTTATTACGAGGAGTGTTAAGGAGGGATTATGTTTGTACATAAAAATATAAATAAAGAGGATGGCGGTTTGTATCTGGAGCTAAAACCTGTTTTAATGTCTTCTTGTTCGCTTTACTTCCCTTTCATCCCATAGACATGAGAAAAACTTAACCCCCTTTAGTCCCCTTTCATCTTTTTGCTCTATATATAAACTCGGAAGCAGGGTGTAAGAAAGTAAATACCACTCACCTCTCATTTCCTTTTAGGGCTTATTGTGTGTAACCGGTAGACCTAATTCAATTGTTAATGTGCATAATGTTTAATGCATAAACCAGGAAACGTGGTTAGATTCTTAAATGTTCCAAATTTACTCCAACAGATCTCACATGTTATTAAATACTTAATCTACCCCTTGTGGGTCCCACATAAAGGGTACTCGAGGGTAAATTTGGATAACTTCAAATTATCCTTATAAAAACAACTTTTTCGGTAGTTTCTGAGTCTGTTCTGCACGCGCTCGTGTGTAATTGTGACCTTGTGTACATCGAAGTTTCTCATCAATTGGAAATTTTAACTTACTTTAGTTGGTATCTTTCAGAGGCTAGCAGCAGGTGAATGGTTCACGACCCGAGTTTCTGCCTGTGGATTGTTTCAAATTGCATATCCCAGCGCACCGGAGACGTTGAAAACTGAATTGCGATCAATATACAGTCAGTTGTGTCAGGATGACATGCCTATGGTGAGGAGATCTGCTGCTACAAATTTGGGCAAGTTTGCTGGTACCATTGAACCCGCTCATCTCAAGACTGATATCATGTCAATATTTGAGGATCTTACACAAGATGGTAAGCATCCACTTTGGGGTATTAAAATCTAATTTATTTGACGCTGTATTATTTGCAAAAGCATTAATATACACACTTTTTAAGGGATCATTATATAAAATTCTGGTTGCTATATTAATTTTGTAGTGATTTTAGTCCTGCAATTAACAAAATGTCAGATTGTTCATCAAGGAAACAGACTACGTTGAGCTGGAATCACTTCGAGTTAAAATTGAGTATAAGCTGTTTACATAGAAGAATTTGTATGCGTGCCTGCTTTACAGCAAGATTTTAAAGCCAGAAATTAACATTATTGTGGGTCTATAGCATACCAATTTAGTTTCTATTATGCAGTTATCTACTAATTGTGCCATAGTTAAATTATACTCATAGATATTGAGTCTTTAGACTCTTGTCTACTGACCAAAAATTAGAACTTGAGAGGAAGGAAAAGTAAAGTGAAAAGACGCTTTCTCTGTATTCTGTGCTCCCTAGGTTCTTAGGAGAGACCCAGAAAACATAGGAGGAAGACTTGCCCCCTTTTTTCCGAAAAATCCTTTTTCTAAGAGTTTGGGATGATTGGGAAGAAAAGCAAGGACTTCCATGATAGTTTTGAACACCCAAAGATCCCTTCATGATTTAGAGGAAGATATCCATTTCCATTATTGTCATGGGCCTTAGTTTAAAAATGTAATATTTCTTTGATTAGTTTCCCCGATAGGGTCCTGATGGAGGAGCACGAGGAAAAGTACGTCTCATCTTCTTCTTGAACACAGGAGCACATGAAAGAAATCTCCTCTCCTTCATTTCCAATCCCTTTTATTTCCTTTCCTTCCATTTCTCTCCTAGAAACATCCGGAGTACAATGTTAATGTTGGTAAATGATTATGTACTATGAGGATCATATATAAACCTGTATATACATAATTTTGTTCCTGATAGGAATTTAATATAGTCTTGCTTCTTTTTCCCTTGCACTCTGTAATTATATTTTAGTATGCGTTGTCATACATTTGCCCTGGTCCCATTTGACACACCCAACAAGGTTCTCGATGTTTTCAATCAAGAATTTAGGATCCAGTAATTCAGTGCAGTTCAATTTTATTTGTAATTGGGGAAGCAAGATTCTGTGAGCAATTGTAAGTCTTATTTGATTTTTCAAAAAGTTTTCCGGATTGCATGTTTATAACATAAATTATCTTTATGATAGATCAAGATTCTGTTCGCTTGCTAGCTGTTGAAGGATGCGCTGCTCTTGGAAGGTTGTTGGAGCCTCAAGATTGTGTAGCACACATTCTTCCTGTTATCATAAACTTCTCTCAGGTGCAGCTTTTTAGATTTCTTATTTTCCTGATTGAATCTTTAGTTACTTTTCCGTGATTGGATACATGCTATTAATGAGGTTTGTTATATTAAAACAGTAGAACAGTTGACTCTCCATACTCTCGGTATACTGAACTTGCTATTTGTCCTAAGAAAATTACCTTCAGTTACCTTTTATATCACAGTCTACACTACATGCTACTTCATGAACAAAAAGATAATTCTACCAATTTTTTAAAACTTATTTTTTCACTTACCCTTTTTTATTTGGAAACATAATGATGGTTAAAGTGTAAAGTCTTGCATAAGGGTAATAATTTCCTTAATGTGATGTATAACTTTTGGAAGGTATCTCATATCTAAAGGACCTATGTTTGGTCTCTAAAACTCTGTGGACTCAGTTCGTGGACGGTTCTAGGTCTCCTTGGTTCACATTAGAATAAACTTCTTTAGAATAATATTAAATTGTAATACTCCATATAGTATCTACGATAACTAATATAGTACTCCCCCCTCCCCCCCTCCCCCTTTTTCCCGCGCTGTATTCTAAAATCTTTGAGTATAGGAGGGGAGGTAATCTAATCATGTAAAATGAAATCTCTATCTCCGGCTGAGGTTTTCATTTTGATACAATTGTTTTAGAGGCTTAGAAGCACAACTCAGAATTTGTTCTGCATCATTAAACAGTTGGTTTGACTGGCTTCCTTACCTTGATCAGGATAGGTCATGGCGTGTTCGTCACATGGTTGCCAATCAGCTGTATGAATTATGTGAAGCTGTTGGACCTGAACCTACCAGGTTTGTATTTATGCAGGCTGTCTGAAATCTGCAGTGACATATCTTGAGAGATAAATCACTATTCACTTAGATTTATCACTATTGGCAATTGTTGATATCAATTTTGTGCGGCCTTGAATATAAATTAAAATGCATCAATAGCTTTGGTTTCACGATTGAGAAATATTCCCTAATCTAAGAACTTCAGTGGCTTAAATGGGTTTTTATTTTTTCAATTGCTCCCATAAAGTTCATAATAATAGTAAGGCTTTAGTTGGTAGAGAAAACTTGTTTTTAAATGTTTCGCTAGTTTAAAATTATATCACGAATTTAGCAAGTCTCAGTTTTTTATTGATTGCATAACTTTATCTCTTTAGTAATTAGTAAGATTCGTAAGTAATCCAAAACTCACAAAGATAAATGAAAATGTACTGTTTATAGAGAATTAATGCGAGCTGAAATAAATAACAAGGGGTTATGCAAATATTCAGCAAGCTACTGTAAATTAGTACTTAAAAGGATAAACGTTATAAAGCTCACAAATGTAAGTAAAATGGTCTTCTATTTGGAAGAAATTTAATATTAGGCTATTATTTGGTTAAATGTGACAATTTATATGTTTAAAGGGCGGATTTGGTTCCTGCATATGTGCGACTTCTACGAGATAATGAAGCTGAAGTACGTATAGCTGCTGCTGGAAAAGTCACCAAGTTCTGCCGGATTCTTGATCCGGAGCTAGCAATTCAGCACATCCTGCCATGTGTAAAGGTGGTATTGAATAGCTCCTCTCAATTGCATTATTTGTCTGATTCGGTCTTTAATCCAGCAGTCTTATTGAATAACCACAATATATTGTAGGAGTTGTCCTCTGATTCCTCTCAACATGTTAGATCTGCTCTGGCCTCAGTCATAATGGGCATGGCTCCTGTGTTAGGAAAGGCAAGTATCTTTCAGTTGACTCCTATGCAATGTTTGGTACTATATGCTTTTCAATCTTTATTATTATCACTTTCAAGGTTTAGGATTGTCTGACATGTCAAATATGGTCAAAAAGTTACAGGTAGGTAGAATGCGCTCAAGAATTTAGCAGCTAACCCCTATTGAGTGCATCTACATATGATTTTTTTGGCTAATATGCTCTTTTAAAATAAGATTACTTTCAAATATCTGTTGAACTGTCCTCCCTCAGTGACTAATATTATTATAATTGGTTATTTGGTTTTGTGTTCGGCAAGTTGAATTTTGAAGCTTATCTGGCATCTATTGCAGGATGCAACAATCGAACAGCTTCTTCCAATTTTTCTTTCTCTTCTAAAGGATGAATTCCCTGATGTACGTCTCAGCATTATCAGCAAGCTAGATCAAGTCAACCAGGTAAACTAGATGCACTTATTTATAAAAATAGAATTTATCCCCACCCCCGTCTCAAATAGTATAATTTACATTGTAACATAAAAGTTACAGCTTAGGTTGGAGATCTATTACAGGTTGTTTTCACAAGACATAATAGTTGTGCTCATGTCTTGTTTTGAGCTTTAAGTATTTAACTCAGAAGTTCGTATACCATCTATTTTTCCATAGTTCTTATTTTATATTTGAGCTGTAAGCCTGGTACATAGACTATAATTAAGATTTTTACTTGTGAACTGGAATCAGAGCTTTAAGTATTTAACTTTGAAGTACTTGTCCATTTTGCCATAGTTCTTATATTACATTTGTGTGCAAGCCTGGAACATAAATCATAGTTAAGATTTCCAGTTGTTAACTGGAATCAGTTCATTATACTCATGGTTAGAATTGACTTCTCCTTGCAGGTTATTGGGATAGATCTATTATCCCAATCTCTCTTACCAGCAATTGTTGAGCTTGCAGAAGATAGACATTGGCGAGTACGACTGGCAATTATCGAGTATATACCTCTATTGGCTAGTCAGTTAGGAGTAGCCTTTTTTGATGATAAACTAGGTACTCTCTGTATGCAGTGGCTGCAGGATAAGGTTTGTGCATTTCTGTCTTATATACATGAGAATTCCGAGTTGTAAATCATAGTTTTCCTTGTTAATTTTGTAATGTTGTCACTTGTCAGTTAGGAGTAGGCTTTTAATGTTGGATTCTTTACTCCTTTTACTTTTCAGTTCTTTTCACTCCCTGAATTTATTCAGTGTGTTTGAAACTGCAAGATGGTTTATGTGAAAATTATTAGTTGGTAACTTCATCTATATATTAGAGATTGGTGACCTGTCAAAGTATTTGGATAAATTGGCCAGCTTAGCTATAGATCAGAAGTTTGAAGATGAGATTCTTCATCTTTTAGGTTGTTATTAGTCTCAGTTCACCAAAGTTCATCAATTATGGAGTTCACGTTAACTAGCTTGCATATTTGAAAGGTTTAGTAGTATTATATACTAGAGGGGTTGCACACATTCTTCCGTTTACAGTATAAGTGGACGTGTTTATCTTAAAACTGAGATGTTTGTTGATGATCATTCTTTATCGTACAAATTGTTTATTATTGTCGAGCACTGAAGATTTTGGTCTTAATTTTCAGAAGGGAATATTTAATTTCAGCATTAATGTAAGAGCCTTTTTGCAAATTTACCTGGAAAATCTATCTAGCAGAAACACATAGGTCAATAGAAAGTCATTTAGGAATACAAGTTTTTTGTTTAGTTATAGTCATCGAGTATGTGTTGCAGGTATACTCAATTCGAGATGCCGCTGCTACTAACCTGAAGCGTCTTGCAGAAGAATTTGGTCCAGAATGGGCGATGCAGCGTATCGTCCCACAGGTTTGTCTTTAGAATTGAACCTATACTGCTGAGTGCTGACACCGCTTGATAAGAGATCTTGAGAAGCTTTATTATGTATTCAAATCAAACACATAACAGGGCATCAATTATTTGTCACACACATTCATTTTCCCTTATTAGATGATTAATGTTCTAAGGAGAAAAGCTCTTTCTACATTGTACTTGTGATGAGAATAGGACCCATTAGATATAAAGTCATTTGTCCAATTAATTAATTTCAGATATCGAGTTGAATCTAAATCTGCATTAAACTTCTCAATCGATGCATGTAATTCAGGCCAAAAAGAATTGCATCCCTTTTTGTATGTTATAGTTACTGAATTCACCTCTCTGTTTCTTCTTTGTTATTAAATGCATTCATGACATCTAGGACATTGATAATTATTATTCCTGTGGAAATCTATGCTCAGCACAAGATTAATTTATCTTGTGCAGGTCTTGGATATGATTAATAACCCTTATTACTTGTATCGAATGACTATTCTCCGCACTATTTCTCTGCTTGCTCCTGTCATGGGTTCCGAAATAACATGTTCTAAATTGCTGCCTGTGATTGTCACATTGTCCAAGGACAGGTAAAGTATTTTGATCTTCAAAATTTTCATTTGTAATCGTCTTTGGCTTTAATTTAACACTTTAAACATTCTTTTCCTAGAGTGCCCAACATCAAGTTCAATGTAGCAAAGGTGTTACAATCTCTTATCTCTATTGTGGATCATTCTGTAAGCGGTCACTTTTCCCTTCTAACCTTTTTTCTTTTTACCGTGTTTTTTCTGTCAAATTCTTTGTATTTGTCTTTGTTTCTGTCACTCTTCCCTTTATCTTGTTGTAATCTTTGCTTGCAATGTAGGTGGTAGAAAATACTATTCGTCCTTGTCTGGTGGAACTTGCCGAGGATCCGGATGTAGATGTGCGTTACTTCGCAAACGAAGCACTCCAGGCAATCGATCATGTCATGATGTCAAGTTAGAGGTTCATTCCCATATGGAATTCAGTTAACCTCTGATCTGACTAAACGTGCTATTGCAGATTGGTTTTATCATCTTTTAGACATGTAAATCAGTAAATGTAGTATGTGCTGTACTCCCTGGTAATATGTTGTAAACATATGATGACACCAGACTTCCGAATATATGTTTTATTTAGGCTTTCTCGATATTAAGCATTAACAAAGTTTTTACTGCCAGATGGGCAGTGGAGTAAACTTTGATGGTAGTTTCTACATGATTTACTATACATAATGCCTGAATTGACTTTTTCTTTTCGAACGTAACGTACCCATGGAACAAGGCTCGAGTTCGTGGTCATCAGTGGGAGCCGAGTTAAATATGCGTGTTTGCTCCTTATTTAATTATATATGTATGTACTTTAGTACTTAAACTAAGATAATCTTATTGTAACTATTTCAGCTAGGTAAAAAAACAATCTGTTTGTTTTTAACTGTGATTTTTTTTTTTTTTTATAAAGAGAAAGATGAGTGCTGCTACCTCAAAACAAAACAACAGAAGTAAGAATGATAGGGACGAAATAAAAGAGTAACAGTAGCATCTTTTTCTAGATTACTAGTATTGTCATGACTAGCGAGGGTAGTCCAGCGTTAGCCTTTTTGTGTGAAATCAAGGTGGAATGGAACAAGGGGTATCCTTAAAATTAGAGTTATACTAATCAGTCGGACTTGGACTTAATCGGTGAAGGCAGCGTTCAGAGATTAATCGGGTAATCGGGATTGATTAGAATGTTTAACTGGGTCATTAAT
>PHNY01254811.1:0-10041 GCA_003724115.2 Anethum foeniculum
CACAAAAGTACTTACCAAAAAAAAAAAAAAACTACTCACAAAAGTATATTATCTTGTAAATTGTTAATGCAATTTTTTCCCCAAGACGCAGGATTCAAGTGTTACTAGATTATTAACACTTTTTATTTAAGGTAAATTTCACTATTCATCAACTTTTTCTTCTATTTTACTTAATTTTAGTGTTTCATTCAAATATTAACGGGATGGAACGGGGCTACTAAGTTAAATAAAAGGAACCTTTGAAATTTGTAAAATCTTTTCAATATTTTTTGTTTTGTTAAAAAAGTAGATATTTTTGTAAACAGAATTACATGGGCTTTATTCTTTGGAATAAGTACCTTAGAACTAAGAATACTAGTATTGATTATTGGCCAATACGATTAAGGGGTCGTTTGGTTGTAGTATCGGTTTGGAATCAGGAATCGGGTTAAGATGGTATCGGATTAAGGTATCATATCATGTGTGTTTGGTTGGGTGCTGGAATGAATATATTTAATTTAACATATTTTTAAATTTAATGTAGATGAAAATAATAATAAAAAGTACGCTTCAAACCTACCTCCTCACTTGGGTATGGAAACCCATACCTCATGTGTTTGAGGTATGAGTTTAGAAAAATTTTTTTTGAACTAAACAACATGTATGGTATGTATGGGTATAGAATCATTAAAACCATACCTACATAGCCCCAACCAAACAACCCTAATAGTCTTAATCAGTACCTAAATTTGGAATTTGTGATTCTCTGGAAATGCACTTAGAAAATGAAGCTCATAGTTCACCTGTAGTCTACTAGTAGATTTATAAGTGTAACAAATGCATGCAAGTTCCAAGCTTCGACATATTTCCTACTAGCTTTCCCTTGTCAAGAACTGAATCACAAACATTTAGATATGCCTTTTGCATAGATGATAGATTATGCATTTACAATCCACTCTCCACAGTGATCTCAAGTACTTGAAAATGATAACCTACAATGACCCCAGAACAGATGTTCAACTTGACAAAGAAACTTTAATACTAGTCATGATCGACCACACTCGAGAGTGCTAATGATTATTTGAGATATCTGTCAAGCCAATTGCTTGCTTCTTCAACCATTAAAGGTGTCATCCTATGCCATATTCTGCGTTCTGCTATCATCTACAGAATAAAACTCAAACAACTCAACAAGATATGTATAAATCCTTAATCCCCTCAATCTCTGACTACAAACATTTACATACCTTGAACTTCTCTGGACAACCGGCATTTTCATAAGCTTGTTCTGCTTTGAGTTTTGGTATTTGAAGGCCTTCAAGTGGACAGCGAGCATCTTTCTCCCCTGTATGTGCCAAACCAATTTTTTTTTCTTATCTTTTCCTCTTTCTAAAAATATTTGAAACCAGGGAAATGAATTGTTTGTATAGGAAGATGCTAGATCGTACCAGTTAAAATCAGCATAGGTCGTGGTGCTATGATTGGAATGGTATAAGGTGCATCAAATTGTGAGGCTAAACCTGGAGCTATCTTGTCCCATACCTGAGAAAATAGTTATAGTAGAACTTGTTTCATAGTTGCAGTAAGCGGACATTTCTAAGTTAGAAAAAAAATAATCCACACAATTTGATACGTATAATTCCTAACTGAGGAAAACTGAAGTTTAAGTCGTAAAGAAGTAGTCAGAAGCATGATATCTGGCAGTTGACATGACCGCTTTTTAAGTATATGATGCAAGCTACCTCACCTTCTCCACTACCGCTTCGTCAATTTCATTCTTGTGTAATTCCTTCTGTGCTTCTGTAGGAACGCAACACTGATTCAATATTGCAGCTCAAAAGGCTAGTTGCTGAATGAAGCTTAATTTTAGATTTCAGCATGTTAGAGACTTCAAAAAGAGATCACTGCACAGATGCAGTTGCAAGTCATGTGTAAGCATTTAACAAGCACATACTAAATATTCTCTCCATTATTTGGTACTACAAAAGAGAAATTAATTTGCGCATAATTATAGGCCAAGAAAGGAGCAGTATAATCCTTCTGAATCATATGATTCAGCACCCTGACTATTACCTTTTTCGCTGTCAATCAAAAAGCTCTCTGAGGAGTTTTCTTTTATGGAACTTGCAAATGCAGAGTCAAGTAAGGAAAACAAACATACAGTGTGATGCTAGTGCCAAAAGCAACGAACGTCGCACTTTACATGTAGGAGTACTTGAAAAGGACTTAATACAAGGATCAAACAGATTACATTTTGTTATTAGATCTCTTTCTCGAGTCATTTGCCTCACCTATAAATATGGGCTTAATACTGTTTACTTGAGCCTGCCATTTACCATTTGCGATGGCCCATCGAAATCCCTACAAACACATTGCTAAAACAATCAACTGTTCCAGTCCCCTGTTTCTGAGTAAAATTTATAGCTGAAAGCATAAATAATTTCACAATTTTCATAACCTGTACGCCAATTATAGGGACAACCACCGAGTACCGAGTGTCAGCAACAGCAGCAAACCATGCATGCATGCCTGCACAAGGTGTAAACATTAATTCACCATTTGAAACAGTATAAATTGTGTTCTAATCTTTCAAGTATCATGTCTACACCTCCGAGTGATTCACCAGTGATTCCGATCCAAGAAGGGTCTATATTATCCCTTCTTGTAAGATAGTCAACCAGTTTTATCAAGTCCCAAACCTGTTAAATCTTCCGATACAATTTTGTTTACTGAGAATTAGTTTATTAAAGCAACGAGGATGCATTTAAAATATCGCATATTGTATGTCTTATTAAATCAGAAAGGGCAGAATCCCACCGTGTCATAGATGAATGGCATTGTATCACCTGTTTTCCATGCTAATACCAAAGCCTGCACCGAGACTAGAATCAGTAATCAGTTCTGTACCAACTTTCTACGAGTACATTGACATGATGTGTACCATTACAGCAGGTAATGAAGACTCAGTCTTAGACCTGTGGAAGAGGCCATATACTCGATGTTAAAATATTACCATGTCAACTATACCACTTAAGTAGTTCGGTTTATGCCAAAACAACATTTACAATGAGAGGTTATATATGTTGGTGGTGGTGCTTGTCGTGGGGTATATATATGTTAGAATATTATTATTATTATTATTTGTATTATTTGTATTAAGGGTATTTACGAGATTTTAGCGTATACCCGTTTTCTATATAAATATTGAGACATGTATTAAATTTCAAGTTGATTATAATAAAATGTTTTACTTTTTTCTTATGTCTCTGAAGTTTTCATGGTATCAGAGCTAGGTTTTGAGTTAGATGAGTATCCAATTAATGGATAATAGTGGTAGTTTCGAATTGTCAGAGAGATAGATTTACGCTACAAATACAAAATTATTTTGAAAATTCGCAGCAATTTTTCTGCCCAGATCATCCAACTTGTTTTAGCAATTCCCGGAGTTTCAACCGTTGGATCGTCCTGAAATTTTTACTACGTCTTCTTTGCATCAGTATCTAAATATTGAACGGTGGAGATCGTATTTCGATCTCCAGAAGATTGAGTTTTAATAGTTCGAACATACTGCTCTTAGTTTATTTTTTCCGTCATTGTTGATCTTTTAATTTGGGTATTGTTAATTGATTGGTTTCTGTATTACTCGATTATTGGGATATTCTAGCTGTCGTTAATTGGTTTATTTGCTTTGGATTTGATATTGGTCTTAGATTTGAAACCGAAAGTGGAATTCATTTAATATTGATTCAGATTTAGTTTTGGATTGGAAAATTGGTTCGTTTGAGTTTGGGTTTGGATTTTGAATTCGACTTTGTTTCTGATTTAGTTTGAGTTCAGTTTTAGCAATATCTCGCCATGTATGTCTAATCGTCAACAGGTCTTTTGTCAACGGGTACTTTAAGTATGTTTTCTTCTTTATGGATTTTGGATTCGAGTGCATCTCATCATATGACTCTGCATTGGTCGTCTTTTGTTTCATTATCTGCCCATTCATCTTTGTCAATCATGACTGCTGATGGTACTCCTATGCCACTAAAAGGTGTCGGTTCTTTTCTTACTCCAACTGTTTCTCTCTTTGATGTTTATTTTATTCCGGATCTCAAGTTAAATCTTGTTTCGATTAGTCAATTATGTGAATCTGCTTACTCGGTTTCTTTTTCTTATACTACTTGTTGTATTATGGATTCAACATCTCAAAAGGTGATCGGGAAAGGTCGTAAGCATGGGGGACTTTATGTATTGGATGAACTTAATACATTTGCTGTTGGAGCTTCTGGTGTTGATTTATCCTCTTTTCGGTTGAGTAATTTGTCTTCTGAATTTTACCTATGGCATTCTCGTTTAGGACATGTTTTTCAGTCTCGTTTGCAGTTTTTGGTCTCAACTGGAGTGTTAGGACAATTGAAAGCTCATGATATTTATGATTGTAGCGGTTGTAAATTAGCGAAATTTGATGCTTTACCTTTTCAGAAGAGTGTTACCTATTCTCTTGCTCCGTTTGATATTGTGCATTATGATGTATAGGAACCTGCTCCTATGCCTACAAAAGAAGGATCTAAATATTATGTTTCTTTTATTGATGATTTCACTGGTCATACATGGATTTATCTTATGAAGCGTAAGTCTGACTTTCTGGATATTTTTAAAGATTTTAGAGCTCATATAAAAACTCAATATAAAGCTGTAATTAAATATTTTCGTTGTGATTTGGGAGGTGAATATAGTTCTAATGCTTTTTGTCAGTTGCTTGCTTCTGATGGGACCATACGTCAAACCTCATGTACTGACACTCCTCAACAAAACGGTGTTGCTGAAAGAAAAAATCGTCATCTTGTTGAAACAACTCGCTCATTTTTGTTGTCAGCCGATGTTCCTAGTGTATTTTGGGGTGAAGCACTTCTTACAGCTGTTTATGTGATAAATAAAATTTCAACTGCTCAAAATTCAAGTTTGTCTCCTTTTGAGAAATTGTATGAAAAAGTGCCTAATTATGCTTAATTGCGTGTCTTTGGTTGTACATGCTTTGTTCTCAAACCTCAGGTTGAGCGTAATAAATTATCTGCTAAGTCTGCTTTATGTGTGTTTTTGGGCTACGGTGTTACCCAAAAAGGATATCGTTGTTTTGACCCGGTTAGTCAGAAATTATATGTTTCTCGACATATTTACTTTTTGGAGCATATTCCATTTTTCTATGTTCCTGCTAGTTCGCATCATATGACACATGCGGATCTCATTTGTATTGATCCTTTTGACACGGACACTAAGGAAGCATCAACCACGAATTCTAATACTTCGGTTCCAGAGACATCTACATCTCAAACTCCTACATCTCTACCATCTTTTATAATGACATCTACATCTCAAACTCCCACATCTTAACCAACTTCTACAATTACTCAATCGTCACCAGAGATTTCGGATTCTCCTCCAACTCAATCGTCTCATGAAATTTCAACTCCTCCACCGATTCGACAGTCTACTTGTATACGTAAGTCCATTAAACTGCCTGATTTTGCTTATTCATCTTATTCTCCTTCGTTTGCTTTATTTGTTACTTCTGTTCACCGTTTATCTGAGCCTGCATCCTATAGATAGGCTGTTCATGATCCTCTTTGGCAAAATGCTATAGCCGAGGAACTTACTACTTTACATTAGACTCATACATGTGATTTAGTCTCATTGCCACAAGGAAAACATGCAATTGGTTGTCGTTGGGTTTATAAAATTAAAACAAAATCCGATGGATCTGTTGAACGTTATAAGGCTCGACTTGTTGCTAAAGGCTACTCTCAGGAGTATGGCTTGGATTATAAAGAGACTTTTGCACCTTTGATTGCAGTTGCTTCTGTTTGTAAAAGAAAAATATTTCAGATGGATTTTAAGAATGCATTCTTGTATGGTTATCTTCACGAGGAAGTTTATATGACACCCCAACCTGGTCTTCCGCATAATCAAGATTATGTCTGTAGACTTCGTAAATCTATTTATGGTCTTCGTCAATCATCTCGTTGTTGGTTTGAGAAGTTCCCTATTGTATTTCATTCACTTGATTTTCGTCCTAGTTATCAGGATTCTGCTTTATTTATACGATGTATGAGTGTTGGTCATATCCTATTGTCTTTATATGTTGATGATATGATTATTAGTGGTGATGATTGTGATGGTATTGAGTCATTGAAACGTGAATTGGCTCGTTGTTTTGCTATGAAAGATTTGGGTTTGCTCCGTTACTTTCTGGGAATTGAGGTTGCTGATTCACCTAAGTGATACCTTTTGTCTTAGTCTAAGTACATTGCTGATCTGCTTGACCATGCACGTCTTACTGATAACAAGACTATGGAAAGTCCTTTAGAGATGAATGCTAGATATTCTCCATCTGACGGTATTCCCCTAGCGGATCCTAGTTTATATCATACAATTGTTGGTAGCCTTGTTTATCTTACTGTTACTCGTCCGGATATTGCACATGCTGTTCAAGTAGTTAGTCAATTTGTCACTTTTCCCACTACCGTACATTGGGGCGCGGTTCTTCGTATTCTCAGTTATCTTCGTGGGACTCAGTTTTAAAGTCTTTTGTTTCCTTCTACCTCATCTTTAGAGTTGCGTGCTTACAGTGATGCTGATTGGGCTGGAGATGCTGAGGATCGTAAATCTACAACTGGTTTTTGTATTTTTCTCGGTGATTCTCTTATTTCATGGAAGAGTAAGAAACAAGAAGTTATTTCCAGATCGTCTTCAGAAGCTGAGTATCGTGCAATGGCTTCCACTACTTGTGAGATTGTTTGGTTACGTCGGTTACTTACAGATTTGGGTGTTACTCTTTCTCGTCCTACTCCGTTATATTGTGATAATAAGAATGCAATGAACATTGCACGTAATTCGGTATTTCATGAGCGTAGTAAACATATTGAGATTGATTGTCATGTTACTCACCATCATTTGCAGCAAGGCACTATCACATTGCCTTATGTTCCTTCTTCGCTTCAGATTGCTGATATTATTACAAAGGCTCATTCCATTTCGCGCTTCCGTTTCTTGTCTGACAAACTCTCAATGCTGCAGTCTTGAGTTTGAGAGGGGATGTTAGAATATATTATTATTATTATTATTATTATTATTATTATTATTATTATTATTATTATTATTATTATTATTATTATTATTATTATTATTATTATTATTATTATTTTTATTAANNATTAAGGGTATTTATGAGATTTTATCGTATAACCATTTTCTATATAAGTATTGAGACATGTATTAAACTTCAAATTGATTATAATAAAAGGTTTTACTTTTCTCCCATGTCTTCGAAGTTTTCAATATACACATCTGTAGTTCATAGGCAATTGCACATCTATCTATTGTTTCCTAGGCATTCATCTCTGGGTTTCTTCGGTATGAAAAATACTTAAATAAGTAGAAAATCAAAAAGACCATCAAGCAATAGAAAAATATCATATCAGACATCTTGGTAGGCAGTGAGACTGCTGGCACGCTCCCCATGGTAACGAGAATCGATGCCAACAGCTAAGTAACCACGTGATACATATGCCTGAACAACAGAAATGTATTTGAAAATCCAAGTCCTTGTATATTTAAAAGGAAAGGTCTATAAAGGACGTAACCATTCTTTACATGTATTTGTTCTATGTAGAACTACAATAGTCGACCTTTTCTGAGGATTTCTTTCTTCCAAGCTCAACATTAGGACTGGCACTCGTCCTTCTCCATCTTATACATAAATTAGATAGCAAGTCCTTTCAGGCTCAAATCATTTATTATATTTGAAGTACTTACCCCCCAATATAAAAAGCATTCTTTATATAATTAACTCTTTAAGAAACGATCTGTTAGGATCCTAACTTACATTAGCTGATGCAACAAAGGCAAAACAACCTACTAAATGAGTAAATGTTTCTGCAGAGATACGTGCAAGTGTTTAACTAAAAATGAAAATAACAAAAATACAGTCCAGATACCCATCTTATTTTCATATGCAAATCAATCCAGATATGGAAATTTCTTACCTCAGTAATCAAATAAAAGTTCTCCTCCTTGAAATTACAGTGATCCGCCTTGGGGCAAGATTGCATCTCCTGGTATCAAAAAATTAAAGTAACTTTATTGAACTCCAGCCAAAACAGCAACCAGAAAAGAAACAAATGACGAAAATGGTTTCTACCTCACCATCTGGTGGGATGGGAGTTTCTTGGTACATAGGTTCCAACACAGGTTTTCCAGGTTCCACAGTAAGTGGAACTGCAAAGTAAAAAATCAAGTTTAGCAAAAGTACCCAACAGACTCCAAGAAGTAATATATACATAATCTATGCATGCGCGAGCGTGTAGTGTAAACAATTTTCCACAGCAAGAAATATTTTGTTAAAATCTTTGTAAATAATGACAATACTTGGAGATAATGCACAGTTATAGAACAAAAAAAATTGACTGGTTGTAAATGAGCTTAGATATTATCACCTTAAGCGGAACGACAAGACTGCAACACACGGAGAAACTGAGATCAGAGCTTATATGCATCAAGGCTTCCAAAATCTCCATTTTTGTGTTTTAACAGCAGCAGTGAAGACAGAACTTCAACCGTAAAGTCTGATGGCTGGTATAGAGTGGGGCCTATAAAGACCATTCTGCTTGCCTAAAATAGTAAATAGTAAATACTATTCTTTTGCTAAATAAATATTAAATACTTTCACTTGTTGAGCTGCGAGCATGCCATGACTCCATAATAATATGATATTGTCCGCTCTGGGCCAAGCCCACAAGGGATCATACTAATGGGGTTAATTAGCTGCTCTATTTTCAATTATCTACTCAATGTGGTACTTGGATTGAGACACCACCCAACAATCCTCCTCTCAAACCAAGAACCACAAATCTCGTGATCTTACACCCGCGATAAATCCTTCTACATCTTGCAAAGTTGCAAGGAACCCGACAGATCTCCATTCGCGTTCACACCGAAGAAAACCACCCACATCGAGCAACCGCAGCCCAAACCATTACCCCACAAGATCCGAACCTTTAGCTCTGATACCACTTGTTGGGCCGCGAGCATGTCATAACTCCACAATAATATGATATTGTCCGCTCTAGGCCAAGCCCGTACGGATTTATTTTTGAGCATATCCCGAAAAACCTTGTACCAATGGAGTTAATTGTCTGCTCAATATACCAGATAATTTTCTATTATTTATTCGAGGTGATACTTGGATTGACACCACCCAACACTTTCCGTGCCACGCAAATTAATTTGGTTCTACAAAAATTGGTGGCGTATCACATCTTCTGTCGTTTAGATTTTTACATAAATTTGCGGTGTCGCTTTTTTCCCTGTTTTACATACTTTACGCATAAATAAGGTTTTCTTATTTTTTTTTATATAACACATGCTGACTCTAAATTGAACAAAGAGACCATATACATTCGGGAAGGTTCATAAATTTTGACAAAAGCAACATTACAATAACTAGCTTATAACCCGTGCAATGCACGAAAATTAATTAATTTTTTAAGTGAATTTTTATGTTTAGTTTTAATAATCAGAGTTGAATTTGAATGAGTAATAAAAAAATTAAAAACTTAAGAGAATATTTATATATTTTTTAATGAGACTTGTAATATATATATATATATATATATATGTATGATTATGAAACTTTATTTTTGCTTAGAAGAATATAATAAATTAGAAGTTTGTGCATCAAGGTTTGTTATGTGGTTTGTTTTTTGTTCTTTTTAAAATGATATATAATGATAAAACAGTGAATTTGTAAATTTATACTTTAATTTTCTATATTAAAATTTGCTTAAAAAAATTATGAAGTTGTTATCTTTATTTAACCTTTTTATGTTGACTTTTGATGAGGATGTGAACAACAAATAAAATATGATGCTAATAAAAAAAGATTCAAATTTCGAATCTGCATGAGTAATAATAGTGAATAAGTTTATTTAAATATAATATTTTTAAAGAATACGTGTAAATTTTAGTTGATTTCCTAACTTTTGTTTAATACAAACTCAAAATTTAATAAGTTTAAAT
>PHNY01254842.1:10507-24714 GCA_003724115.2 Anethum foeniculum
CCAGTCTCTGCATCCATTTAAGGTTGTTTCTTCCGTTTTCTTTTTCCTCTTACTTAAGACAACTACATCTTCCTCCTTGTCTTCCGAGCAATGCTTCCGCTTTTTCAAGCACAAAATCTGCTGAAGCATTGTACGCCTGGAATTCAAATATGAGTTGTTATACTCAAACCGAATTTAGATATACATAATGTAGCAGCTTGAAGACTGAATTTATGTACTCAGCATCCGTCTTTTCAAGCCAACAGTTAAACATCATTTGAAAACATTTAAATATAATCTTATTAACAAACTTCTAAAATTTAACAAATTGCAACCAGTATTATATGCCAACTATACAGTTGAAGACCATGTATCAAGCAGATTCAATTGCAATCACATTAAACTTTAACTTCAGAATGTCGTTATTTGTAAAGTCAACATTATGTTAAGGGAGGAAGTAGAAAAAGCCCAACTATAATACATAACTTCACAAGAATTATCAGCGGGCCTGCTCCCTCCTTGGGTTCCTTATCGTGAAACCCAATCTTGGGCTTGCTCGAAAAAAAAAGAATGACTCAACTCTCTCCGCATTCTAGATACAATAAGCATGTCAGTAATTATATATATGTTTAAGTACCTTGGTTTGATTCTCCAACCCCATAGAATTTTCATTCCCTCCTCTAAATGCATCAGAGCAAATTTCTAATGAAGCTTTAGCGGCTAGAGATCGTGAAATTTTTCCTTTTAGTTATGGTGCAGCCTGACCAATGAGGGAGGCATGATAGATAAACCTATATTTTGGGGTTGCATGTTTTGTCTTATGACCATGGATCATAAGACGAGAAACAACAAGTTCTCCAGCAACAGGAGTAAGATTTACTGTGGTAGTGTTCATCCTGCTCTTCAGAGAGTCATACTCTTCAGCTCTGTACTCTGCAAGAGACAGAACCTGATCGCGAGACCTTTAATTATTGTCGGATCCTGATAATTAATTTGAGTTCTTACGGAAATCATGGCTGCTTTTGAAGTTCAGCCTCAACCTCTTCGGCAAGACTTGTAAAAATCCACAACAAGCTTATATTAGCCTGTAGCGCTCCCTAGATTTCATTTTAAGCAGCACTAACTTGCAAGATGACAATGAAAGTTTAGAAAATAGCAAAATGTAGCTTGAGAATTTGGTTTCAACTTCCAAGAACCGGTGTCAAAAATTTATGTTTGGATACATCGCACAACATGGATAATGTAAGACATATAAACACCTGAAATCCCATATTCAACTCAAGGCACAACTGATTAATAATAATTATTCTTAATTATATTCAATGATTATAGCAAAGTGAATAAGACTTACCATCAAAATTAACTATCAGCCTGATCATTCACACTTTAGAAATTTGGTAGTTGTGTCTTCTTGTCTCTTAATCCAAAATTATATTTAGCATACTAAAATTAATGAAGTACTATTAACCAGACTATGTAGGTCATTTGTAATCAAAAGGTAATTAAAATAAGCAATGGAGACTATATAAGTTGTCAAAGTAGAACAAGAAAAAGCCAGGGAGACAAAAATATTTAAAAAGAAAGAGAAGCTGGTATATCAAGCTTACACAACCATTGGCAAGTAATTTCTGCAATCAAGATACAGGTGCATTTTAGCAGTGCGTAGATGTCTGAATCTACTAAAGTATACCTCAGAAAAATCGAGCTTTGTAGCATTTATACGGTAATCCATCAACTTCACCAACTTTGCAAAAAGGATGTTGACCACTATCCCTAATCTGGATATTTCTATGAAGGAAGATACGATGTAGTTTAGCAGGAGGAGAAAATATCTACGGTTAAACCTGTATTAAGTAATATTCGATAAATAAATAAACTCACTTAATTAATAAATTTCATTAGTCCGAACTTGGGCCAATGTTGTAAAGTAATATTTTCGCTAAAAGTATAAGATAATAAAAAATTAGAAAGTCATTAAGAGCCCAAGTAATATGTAAAGTAATAATTTCAGAATTATATACTTATATATATAACTATATACATATAATATTATAAAATTAACAAAATAAGAGTTATAAAATTCAAATCTTTTTAAAATATGAATCTATAGTAGCTTGTTTCTTCTTTCCGTCAAGGCCACAATTAACCTAATCCTTATGTAAAACATAAATAACTTCTGGTATGTTCTGCTCGTGTTGTAACAAATAATTGTTCAAAGTGTTGATTTCTTGAAATGACACACTTGGGATGACATTGTTATGATCCAGTTCAGGATCAGTCCCTTCATCAGTGTTTATTACCAACCTAATGATTTCTTCATCCGATTCCATAACCACATCATTCTCGCTTGGATAATTTAAGCGATGCTTAACATCCATCACATTCAGTAATTAATCATAACAAAAGTAATTTTTAATCACATACATTGTATGTGATTGATTTTTATTTAAACATGATGTATTATAATACGTAAACATAAAAATTCGGTAAAGTAATAAAATATTATATTATAAATAAAGTAATACAATATTATTATATCGATAAAGTAATAAATTCGGTAAAGTAATATTTTTTCATGGTCCCAAGAGTATTACTATAAAGAGGTTTAACTGTAAATTGAAGTCAACAAGAGTCAAAGGAAGGGATGAGTCAGGACTATTCTGCAAAACTACATCGTTTTGTAGAACAAATTAATTTACTAATATATTGTTATTTTCTTACCATTATCCAGAACTTATGTTAGGCGGGAAAGGAGCAGGATATATCCCTCCCAGCCACTTCATTTGTAAAGTTTTTTTGATGAATAAACTTTTATGCACTTTTTTTATTTTCTCTCTCAATCTCTTGTTCAATTAATTACTAAAAATCTTAAATACATTGCTTGATTATTACAATTGGTATCAGAATCATGGATGGGCCATCGCTTCAAAAACACGAAAGGGATCTGAAATTCTTAGAAAATTAACTGGATGATATACAGAAAATTGCAACACAAAAAATGAAGAAAATAAATTACAAATCTTAGATCTAGCAGCACAAATGGCAGAGATGAGCAAACAATTTTAACATCTATCTCCCCAAGTACAGACAAAGTCAATACAGTCTAAAGCAGTTCGAGAGGAGTTATCGGACCAAATCCGGGGTTTACTTGAGGCGGTGAAGGTGCAAGCAGCTTGTATTCAACCAATTCTGCAGAATCAAGCTTCGATAAATGGTAATCCTTCAAACCCTTCTCCTAAATTTACTACTAGCACTACGCCTTTCAATCCTGCACACATTCAGTTCAGAGATGGCTTCCAGAAATCAATGGCTGACATATCAACCCCACGAAACCAGACTCCACCCAGTTAACCTAAAACATCTAGATAGAGAACAAACTTCATCAGCATCAACCCATATACAACTAAATAATCACACCCAAACTAAACATCAGCCAAACACACACGATATCATCCACTCTGCAAAATCAATTGTTCACCAAACTCTACAGCTTAAATAACTCCAACAATTTACTCAGCCTCCTAATTTTCAAACTCAACAACATGCCCAAACATTTAACCCTCAAACACACCCATTCACAAATCCTTACAGCTGGAACCCACACCCGGAGTCATACATAAATCGACTCAATAGTTAACCATATTATAAATTTCCAAAAATGGACTTCCCACGATTTGATGAAAA
The DNA here is from genome assembly GCA_003724115.2 of Anethum foeniculum. Taxonomy (NCBI): domain Eukaryota; kingdom Viridiplantae; phylum Streptophyta; class Magnoliopsida; order Apiales; family Apiaceae; genus Anethum; species Anethum foeniculum. The sequence continues at coordinate 14,171 of PHNY01254842.1, forward strand.
AAAAGCACGTGGGTGGATTAGCAATACATAAAAAAATTTCATGTTAAACCTCACCCTAGATTCTTACACTAAGGTCATTTATGCTGCCTTATACATGGATGAAGAAGCTGATAGTTGGTACCAGACTATACAAGCTGAATACACATGTATAACTTAGGAAGTTTTTAAGGAGCTATTGCTTAAGAGGTTTTCCACTTCCAACCAGGAAAATTTAATTGGGAAGTTCAACAAATTGGTACATAATGGTATTGTCGGTTCATATATAACGCAGTTCGAGGAGTTGCGTGGATACATGATGTCACGATATTTTTTACAGAGTGATGAATTTTACCTGTCAAGCTTCTTGAGTGGGCTGCGAGCAGATATCCAACAAGCTCTGTATGTATATAAGCTTGCAAATTTACAAGATGCAATAGACAAAGCTAAGGAGCAGGAATTATACATAGAATTGCTGGAAAAATGAGTTAAAAGGTCTGCTAAGGTACCAAGTGCGAACAACATGTTTAACAAAGGAAGCTAGGGGTCTATGTACAATAAATCGTGGATTGTGGGAGCCAACCAGAACAACCCAGATAAAGGAGTAGAAAAGGGTGCTGGAGCACATGTTCCAAACAGTAAATCACCACTCATAAGTAAAATATCTCATGTAGGATTGGCTAAATGGAGAGAAAATGGCTTTTGTTATAATTGTGATGAGGTGTACCACCCAGGGAACAAATGTATCAGACCTCAACTATTTTTAATGGTGGAAAATGAAGAACCAGCTGACAATTATCAAGGGGATGACACATTGGAGGAAGAGGTGACTTACCACTCTAATGCAAATGAAGAAGTTAACGAAATGGGGTATCAATGAATGGAACACAGGGGATACACACTCTCAAGATGCCCGGAACAGTAAAGGGAAAGAAAATACAAATACTGTGTTGGGGTGACTCATAATTTTTTATCTAATGAAATAGCTAAAAGTCAAGGACTTACCTTGGGTGTGTGCAATCCATTGAAGGTTTTACTGGCCGATGGTTCCATTACAGAGTGCAATAAGAAGATTGAAGGGCTGAATTGGAAGATGCAAGACACTAATTTCAAGCTGACTTCCATGTCATTCCTTTAGGAGGATATGATGTCATACTTGGGGTACAATGGTTCAAACATGTGAGTCCAATCTGCTTCAATTTCGATAAGATGGAAATTCTGGTGCACTTGGAAGGAAATAAAGTCATATTAAAGCAACAGGTGGACAGATCGCATGATTAGAGAGTGAGCCTGAAAGCAGATAAATAGAAGGGGTTGAACAGCCAAACCTGCTTTCTGGTCCAATTAACAACAATTGAAGCAGAACCAGTTGATCAGAAGCAAATCCCACCAGCTGTCCAACAGGTCATCGACAAATATCCAGATGTGTTTCAGATTCCGAAGGACCTGCCACCACATAGAGCACATGATCACTTAATACCAATTATTGAGGGCAGCAAACCAATACATACAAATCTTTACAAGTGCCCTTATTTACAGAGAATGGAGATAGAGAAAATGGTAAAGGAGATGTTGGACAGTGGTATAATACGACATAGTCAATCGCCTTATTCTTCCCTTGTTTAGTTAGTTAAGAAGAAAGACAGTAGCTAGCGGTTTTGTGTGGATTACCGAGCTTTAAACGCAATAACTATCAAAAATCGTTTCCCTATTGTGGTGATTGAAGAAATGATGGATGAATTATGTGAGAGTAGAGTTTTTAGCAAGCTGGATTTCCGTAGTGAATACCACCAAATCCATGTACAAGATCATGATATCCATAAAACAGCATTCAAAACACATTCAGGACACTATGAATTCCTGGTTATGCCATTCGGTCTTACAATCGCTCCAACCATGTTTCAATGTGTTATAAACGAGATTTTTCATGATTTTATTGGCAAATTCATCTTGGTATTTTTTGAAGATATTTTGGTTTATAGTGCTAATGAAGAAGAGCATCCTAAGCACCTAGAGATGGTATTTAAACGTCTGCAGGATAATAAGTTACATGTTAAGCTCAGCAAAGGCGCCTTTGGACAAAGACATATCGAGTACTTGGGTCATGTTATAAGTGAGCAAGGGTTAGTAGCAGATGAAGGGAAAATTGCTGCTATGAAAAACTGGCCAGTACCAACAAATATTAAATCCTTAAGGGGATTCCTAGGCCTAACCGTCTACTACTGTAGGTTCGTCAAAATCTATAGGGCTATAAGTAAAACTCTCACAAATTTGATGAGAAAATGAGCAGTTTCATGGAGTCCCCAAGCTACAACAACTTTCCAACAATTAAAGTTAGCAATGCAGCAAACTCCGGTGTTGGCACTCTCGGACTTCTAAAAAAAAATTATAGTGAAAAGTGATGCGTGCAAAACAAAGGTAAGAGATGTTCTTATGCAAGAGGGCAGACCCTTAGCTTACTTTAGTAAAGCCATTTCACAAAAAGATATGGGGTTATCAACCTACGAGAAAGAACTATTAGCAGTGGTATTGGCAGTCCAGAAATGGCGGGGGTATCTATTGGGAAGAAGATTTACTATCCGGACTGACGAAGAAGCTCTAAAATACCTGCTCAGTCAAAAAATTACCACATTGGTTGAACAAAAATGGTTGATGAAGCTATTGGGTTTCGGCTATGAGATTGAATATAAAAAAAACAGAGATAATGTTGTGGCAGACCCCTTATCTCGCCTATATGAGTCACCCCACCAGCTACCGGAAGGAGTTAGCATGGCTATATCGATTGTGGTGCCAAAGTGGAACACTAACCTAAAAGCATCTTGGGAGGCCGACCCTAAAGTACAGCTCATCCTCACTAAATTAGTAGTTGTTCCTGCTGCTGTACTAGAATACAACCTACAAAATGAGGAATTGAAAAGGTCAGGCAAGTTGTATGTAGGAGCAGTGGGGGATTTAAGACAACAAATCATCAACAACTTACATGGCAGTAAAGAATGGGGACATTCTAACACAGCTACTATCAAACGTATTTCTAATCTATTTTGGTGGCCACAAATACAAAAGCAAATCATTGAATGGGTCCAAACATGTGAAATTTGCCAGAGATTTAAAGGAGAACACGTTAGTCCACTGGGTCTCCTTCAACCTATTCCTATCCCTGACCAGGCATGAGATAACATAACTATGGATTTTATTGAATGCTTACCTAAAGCTGAAGGGAAAGACACTAAACTAGTGGTCATCGACAAGTATACTAAATATTGTCATCTTATTGCTCCGCAACACCCTTTCAAAGCTTCTCAGGTGGCTCAAAAGCTGTTAGACCAGGTCATCAAATTGTATGAACCCCCGAAAGTTCTCATCTCAGATCGAGATAAAATTTTTACTAGTGCCTTCTGGTCAAAACTCTTCAAATTACTGGGTACTTCATCTTAGTTAACTACTTCCTACCATCCCCAGTCAGAAGGGCAAAGCGAACGTTTAAACCAATTGCATTAAGATGTATCTCAGATGCTTGGCACACCAAAAATCTACTCAATGGACTCGCTGGCTTCCCGTGGCTGGATGGTGGTACAACACATCCCATCATTTTGCCATTAATATGTCTCTCTATAAAGCCCTTTACGGAAAGAACCCCCCTAGTGTGAACTATCATCAAGCTGAAAACACAAAAAGCGTATGTGTCAATACCTTTTTGCAGCAGCGAGCTGAAATGCAGGTGTCACTAAAGCAAAACTTGCTTTAATCACAGGCGTGGATTACTCTTTATGCCAATAAACGGAGGTCAGAACGATCTTTCTCCGAGGGGGATGAAGTCTTCCTCAAGCTCCAAGCTTTCAAACAAAATTCTCTCAAATATGTGAAAGATAACAAATTTTCAGTGAAATATTATGGACCATTCAAAATCTTGAAGAAAATCGGTACCGTGGCTTACCGGTTGGAACTTCCTGCAGACGCAAAAATTCATAACACCTTCCATGTATCCTTATTGAAGAAAAAAGTTGGCCACAAACACCTGCCCTCTTTTCATCTACCACAGAATCTGTTTGTTGAAGCACCCAAATGGCCGAAAAAAATATTAAACTAATAAACTAATACCTGAGTCTCCCGTTAGAACACGCCCTCTTTTCTCTTATTTTGCTTATATCCCAAGAAAGGACTTCAGAATCTGCATGGAACATTTTATCTTACAACCATGTCAATTCATCTCGTGCGTAGTCATTTAATCAACTGTAAGTTCGTCTCAATTATGTCACTAGATCCTCATCATTCCATCCAATACCGATTATATGCAAGAAATCAAGGTCTGCATAGATGAGTAGATGAACACTCCCATCTTGACAAAATCATTGATCATGATGATATTGCTGTGAAAGTCCTCGTGGAGCTTGATTGCTTACAGTGATTCAAACTTGTTATAAGTTGCACTAGGGGTGTACACGGATCGGGTTGGGTTGGTTGAGAGATTTAACCAATCTGAACCAATTAAATCGGTTTTGTAAATTTTCAATCTAATCCATAAAAAATTATTTCGTAACCCAATTCATTTAATGAATTTCGGTATGGAATGGGTTAACAGATATATAGAATAATTTTTTAATCTAAAAATAATAAAGCCAAAAAATGAAAGTTCAAAAAAAATTAAAGACAGTTCAACAAAATATTACATCATTCATCATCACAAATAGGTCTTAAATATCTAAATTTTAACACATCGAAAGAAGAATGATTAAACAATAACTACATTCCTTAAATCCGAACTAAATCATAACACTGATGAATAATTCTTCAAATTTCAATGATATTGGGCCAATGAGGAAGAGAATCTAGGTTTTTTTTTTGTTTTGGAGAGAGCAACGCCTTCAAATAAATTGTGCAATACATACTAATAGACTAATATTAACGGGCTCATGTATCTGACCAATGGCACGTAATAGTACCGTATGCATATCTATTAATTATTGAATTCCCTTATTTTTAATCAGATCGGGTTGGATTGGTCTAAGAAAATCGAAACCCATATCCAACCTATTTAAATTGGGTTGATGTTTTTTCAACCCAAATATATATCGGGTTAAAAAAAAATCGGGTTGGATCGATTGTAATAGGGTCGGTTTGGATCGGGTTGGTCGGGTTGGAGAACTTGTGTACACCCCTAAGTTGCACTATAAGTTTCCCTTAAATTGTGTATTAGAATCTATTCTAAACAATAATAACAGGAATATGTATAATTTGGTTATCTATACTAAACTATAATAGTTAAATACGAGTACTCCATTTTTTGGTCATCCCTCACCACAACTGTTAGATCTTCCAAATCAAATTATTTATAACTGTTAGATCAAAATACTAAAAATGTTTACAAGCAAAAGTTTTAGGTTTGATTTCTGTCAACAACATATTAATTTAACATTTATATTATTTCTGAATATCTAAAAGAAGGTATATGATTCAAATATTATTAATTACGTATAAGTCAGAATACTCGAAATAAAATAATAACTAAGTAATAATTAATTTTAATATTTAAGGTATATGATGTGTGATGGTTGGACGGATGCATTCAAAGATCCTTGATTAATTTCCTTGTCAATAGTCCAAAGGGCAGTGTTTTTATTGAATCAGTTGATTAATCGGCTTATGCAAAAACTGGAGAAAAAAATTTATGAGTTGCTTTGCAGATATATCAAGAAGATTGGACCTTCTAAAGTTGTGCAAGTGGTTACGGACAGTGCTTCAAATGACAAATTATCTGGTAAGGTCTTTACTATTTACTCTTTAGATTCGTATAATATTTTTGTTGTGACTTGCGAGATCTGATCAGATTTATTTTAATGTATTCTAAAACCTCTTAACAAGAAAGCTCTTAGAAGTTAAATATCTACATTTATTTTGGACCCATTGTGCGGCTCATTTAATCCTTGAAGATTTGAAGAACACGAAGATAACATTTGAAAGGGTTGTTAAACTGAATTCCTAAATATATACAAGGCCTTTAATGGTAAACATGTTGAGGCAGTTCACGAATCAACGGGAGCTGATCAGACCAGCAAAAACTCGATTTGCAACAGCTTTTCTCACCCTGGACAGAATTCACAACCAGCAAGCTAATTTGAGAAATATGTTTGCATCAAAAGAATGGCTTGAAAGCAAATATTCAAAGGAGAGAACCGGTAAAGATGTTGCTGAAATTGTTTTCATGCCGTCATTTTGGAATAATGTGGTATTCTCACTTAAGGTGGTAAGACCTCTTGTTCATGTGTTAAGGCTGGTTGATGGGGAAAAGAAACATGCAATGGGGTATATATATATGAGGCAATGGATAGGGCAAAAGAGGCAATTGCAAAGTCCTTTAAGAAGGCTGAGAATAAATACTCACAAATTTTCGAACTAATTGATGAAAGTAATACACTCATTGTATAGTTGTTGTCTTTTACACCTATAAAAATATTTGATATTATTATGCTAGGTGGAATGTACACCTGCATCAACCCCTACATGCTGTTGGATATTATCTTAATCCACAATTTTATTTTACGAACTTAGACATTGAATCGGATCAAGAGGTGATAAAAAGGTTTTACACTTGTATTGAGAAGATGGTACCTAGTCAAGCTGAACATGATAGAATTGCAGACCAGATCCCATTGTATGGAAACGCTGAAAATATCTTTGACATATCAATGGCTAGGAGGCAAAGAGTTCAAAATCTCCAGGTTGTATATATTTGTTTAGTAAATCAATCCACATTCTACAATTCCATTCTTATGTTTATTCTAATGATATTTTAGCGGAGTGGTGGATCTCGTACGGTGGTTGTGGGCCTTATTTACAAAAACTTGCAATCAAAATCCTTAGTCTCACTTGCAGCTCATCCGGTTGCGAACAAAATTGGAGCACATATCAACATGTAAGTTATAAATATGTATGCTAAATAATTTGTATGCTTAATTAATGCATATTCTTACAAGAAAAATTATGTTTGTACTTTGCAGCTTCTTTCTAAAAAGAGGAATCGACTAGCTCAACACCGTTTGAATGATTTGGTTTTTGTTAAATACAATAGAGCATTGAGACGTCGATATGCCTTGCGTGACACCATTGATCCAATTTCTTTGGATGATATTGATGAAAGCAACGAATGGCTGATGTGAAGGCTTGATTATGATCAAGGAAATGAATTTGTTTTTGACGAGGATGGAAGATTGACTTGGCAGGATGTAGCAATAGCTAGTGGTGCAGGAGAAGCTTGATATAACTCTAGATCACAAACACAAGTTGCTTCTGTTAACAAGAAAGGGAAGCGTCAATGCGAGCCATCAACCAGTTTTCGCTTGATTGATGATGAAGATGAGTTTGAATTTGAGGGAGGGAGCAGGAGCACCGAAGCTGATGAATTTAATGCTGATCATCTCGAACATGAAGATTAAAACTTGGAGATGACTTTAGTCTGAAGTCTTAATTTGTTTCTTTTCATTTGTTGGACAGCTTAGACTTATTTTGTTTTCACTGTTATTGTTTGAGACTTTGAGTAGTTATTTACAATGGCTTGATTGACTTTTTTTTTTTTATAATTGTAATGTAATATGTAGTGAACTTATTTGCTATTAGTAGTTAATTGTTTGTTAATGCCAGAGAGTTTGTAGAATGTAGTAGCCTGCAAGGACTGTCAACTGCTAGATTGTGGAGTGGACAGTGGTGCAGATGTCATTTTAAAACTGTTGGGATCAGCTGATTTACAGATTCACTAAAAGTTTTTCTTAAAGATTTCTTGTATGTTGCATTTTTAAGTTCAAAGCAAGCTTCATTTTAAGTTTCATATAGTTATTTGTGGTGTTTTTGCACAATTCTTTTTCTAAATAAATTCATTTCACTTTGATGAGGTGTGTGCCTAGCCTCGCGCCTCATCGCCTAGGCTCCAAGGGACCCTAGCGCCTCGGTGCGCATCTCGCCTTTAACAACATTGAGTGTTACATGAATGTGTTAAGTATATTGTTTGTTTCGGTCTTGTATCAATTATTGTGTTAAGAAAATAAAGTATTTGATAATAAATGTATCGTTAAAAGATGATTCTGTTAATTGGTTTTAGTTAATTTATTTTTTTGATAGATTTGAAATGGCAAGAAAATTGATTGCTTCTGAGTTGGCAAAAATTGAATTGAACGGGACTAACTATGACATGTGGAGCCGAAAACTTAGATATGCATTAATTCATGACAACTTGGAAAGCGCCATTGAAAATGAGGGTCTAACTTTAGGAGAATCTCCTGGTGATGCTGAAATATAGGACTATGAGTTGTGGAAAACATGTGACAAGAAGGCAAAAAGTCTCATGTTAATATACATGGAGGACAATTTGATCAAGGTCTTCAAGAATTATGAAAATGCAAAGAAGTTTGGGATGTGCTTAAAGAAAAATATGATTCAAATTCTGATGTGAATGTGCAACTTCTATTACACAAGTATAATACTTGCAAAATGAGTTAAAGTGATAATGTTATTGACCACTGCAACAAAATGCTAGTAATGGCAAAGGATTCGGCAGCAGCTGGTAATGAGATTTCTGAAAATATGCAAATTGCAGGAATCTTGAATAGTCTGTCGAGCTCACTTAATATGGCTGCTACAACTTTAAGGTTGAATGGAACTATCTAAAGTGCTTCTCAACTTTCAGCAGATTTGGCTATGGAACATGATTTGGTGAATAGCCGCAAGAGAATAGAGATGAACTTGGCCCAAGAAGAGGAGCTAAACTTAGTTCAAGGAAAGTTCAAATCGGGCTATCAAAATAAAGGGCACGGAAGATTGGGTCCTTCAAAGGGAAGTTTTTTAAGCCACATCAACAAAAGAAGAAGTTTCCGTTTGGAAGTTGCTATACTTGTGGAAAGTATGGCCAATTTAAAAACGAATGTCCCGAGAATCAAGATGGAGAAGCGGTCAAAGGCCAAGAACAAAAAGGACAAAACAAACGTGAGTTTGTTGGGGTTATCGAATGCAATGCTGGTCATGTCACCACAGACATTGACGGATGGTGGATTGACTCTGGTGCAACTCGCCATATTGCAAAAATAAAGGAAGGCTTGACCGAGTTTGAATAACTGAAGAAGAGAGAATTGTTATGGGAAATAACACTTACTTGGATGTAGTGGGAATTGGTTCTTACCGGCTAGATCTTGGAGAAAGTGTGATGGTCCTTAAAAATGTGATGTTTGCTCCTGGAATGACGCGCAACCTTGTTTCTGTCCCTGCACTGCTTAAAAATGGATTAGAAGTACGTTTTTATAATAATCGAGTTTTGATTAGAAAGGATAAGAAGGTGTATGCTATGGAAAAGTATGAACCCGACCATTAGTTATTTAAACTTTGATTTGTTATTGAGTTTTAAGTTTGTGATTTAAGTTCATCAATAATAGGCACATGTTAGCCTAATCATGAGTTGTTTTGAGTTGGATTGAGTTTTGAATTGTTATTTAAGTGTGTCAATAATGGGATATATAAGCCCATGAGATTTTTGAAGTTATATTGAAGTTGTTCAATAAAAGAATTTCTTGATTAATTGTTTGGGGTTATGTTACGTGTATGTACATAATAATTCATATCGAGGTCGGATTATTTTTTTTTGGGAAAATGAATTATTGCCTATAAAAAAAGTTTTCAAAAGTTGCAACCAAGAAGTTCAAATCATTAATGGGCAATAAAGTAGTTATTTCTTTTGAGACTATGAGATCTCTAGATTTTGTGAAGTATGTAATCGTTTGGGATACAAAATTGTAATAACCCCAAATTTTGTAACTATTCAAAACCCTGATGAATAGTAACTTTTGCTGATTGAAAAAGATAATCAGACCACACTATATAGCATAACTTTTATGAAAATTCTGAGTCCGTATTAGTGTTCGGTAATGAATATAAGTGTATGTAAAAGTCGTCGGATTTCGAAAACGAGCACTTTTATTTTTCCCGAGAATCCACCAGATACTGAAAGGATTAAGTATAAGGTATTACAGAATAAGGGATGAAAGATCCAAGAATAATTAAAAGAATGAATAAAGGAATAAGATTACTATTAGGGTTTAGAGAAACCCCTAAGGATAGAATCACAGATGTATTCCTTCAATCGATCAACAAGAATGAGCGATAACGAGTGGTAAAATGATTAAATGACTAAGAAACAAGCTTGTGCAAGTGGCAAGGCAAGTAACCAAGCTAGTTAGAAGCATAACCAAGTGATTAGAAAGCTAACTAAGTGGTTAGGAGCGGATGACTTCATCAAACCTTATGAAGTAGACACTTGTTTTGCATGTGATGTCATGGAGATGACCTCATCACTTTAATAAAGCAAAGATATCACTTCCACCAAGCATTATTTCACAATTACCAAGATCAACCAAGGCAAAACATTTCTTTTTCTCTCCTTCATTTTTCCATTCGGCCAAAAGAAGAAAACGCAAGAAATAGAAAAGCAAAATCCAAGCTAGACTCATCCATAATTCACAAGGTTAGTTTCTATGGCTCCTATAATTCATAACTAAGATATCCTATGAATTTGAGCTAGAGATTCCATGGAT
>PHNY01254860.1:9662-27666 GCA_003724115.2 Anethum foeniculum
ATAGTCTTTAATGAAAATTCTATGTTTAACTCTACTGTGAAGTCTACTGTTGTTTCAGAAATTAGTGGAGCAGAGAGTCACTCAAGATGAGAGTGAACCACAATAGGAAGTTCAACAACCACAGTCAGAATCAGAATCATTAGTTTCATCGTTACCAGTAGTGAATCAGCACTATTTGGCTCTTGATCGATCGATGGGAGCTAATTATGGAGTGCCTCTAAAGAAATATGTTTTGAAGACATGGTGGCATATGCACTACAGGTTGCTGAAGAGGTGGATAAGAGAATCAAGGTGAGCAAAGTGGGTACTGCTGATAACCCTGCTGATGCTCACCAAGCCGATTTCACATAGCAAGTTTCAACATTGTTTGAACTTGCTAAATGTTTGGAGTTGTTGATTGCCCTTTTAGGGCAAAATCTGAGGCATAAAAGTTTTTTCTGGTACATCTGGCATTATTATGGTGCATTTAGTACATTTATTTTTTGTAAGAGGATTCAAGTCAAGGTGGAGATTTGTTAGAATATGCCTTGAATCAGTATATGCCTTTATAGTAATATGCCTTGAATCAGTATATGCTTTTATGGTATTTTCTGTTTTACGTTATGGTTATCTGTTTTGGGTTTATTTCTCTGGGCTTTTCTGTAACCGCCTATAGAGTATTATATAAATTTTCTAGGAACATAATCTAAACGTATGTTGTAATCCGTATCTGTATGTCGTATGCTGTAATCTGTATCCTCAAGATCAATGAAACTTTTCTCTTCTGCCTATTATTATAGTCTTTCTTATTTCCGTTATAACATTGTTTATGTAATAAGTCAAAAGAATAAATTAAAGTTAAAAAAATAGTTTGAAATCAGAAGGTGGGGAGAGGTTTTCAACTAACTTAATTTTTATTTTAATTTTATTTGATAAAAATTAATAGGGCTTTTTTGAAATATATAATTTTTTAATTTTTTTTGCAAAAATACATTTTTTTATATTTTTATTTATAAAAATACGATTTTTCGACTTTTTTTTTTGTTGCAAAAATAAGGTTTTCTAACCCCATAAACCCAGATGTAACCTTAAATGCAACCACATTTAATTTCGAATGTAATAAAAAATTATTCAGTTATTTTTTAAAAAACGTAAATGAAATTAAATATCCGGTTGCTTATGGTTGCAAACCGTATTTTTGGAAATATTTTCAGAAAATAGTAAAAATCGCAAACAGCCTTTAAAAAAGTAATATTTTTAATAATTTCTTAAATTCATATCATCATTCAGTAGGTGAATTTCATATTTCTAATAATTCATGAATTATATAAAATAATAAAATTATTTAAATAAATATTTTTATTCTTAAATATGAAATTCACCTACTGAATAATCAGAATAAATAATTATATAAAATAATAAAATTATTTAAATAAATATTTTTAATTTTTTGAGATTTTTAATTATATAACTAAATTTTTTAAGTTAAGCTAACATGCTCAAAAACGGGAAAGAAACAATACGTGGCGATTATTAATTAAATTAATTAAAGAGATAATTACTATTCCCTGTTTGGCTAATGAAAATGAAATCTAAAACCTCTAAAACCCTAAAAGCTCCTTACTTCTAGACCCTTCTCTTCCTCCTCCTACTCTTAAAATAAATACACCCCTGCGTTGCTATCTTTTCTTCTCACTTCAACCATACAAAATTTGAGTTTCTTGTACCTCCACACAAATCTCACTTGCTTACATACAATCTGATTATTCTTCTATAATCACAGAGTCATGTATAGATTTGCAGCAAATCTTGCCTCTAAAGCACGGTACATCAACTCATATCTATAGTTTTTCACTTACCACTTTGTTTTCATTGTTTTCGCTATAAAGATTTGATCTTTTTTCTAATTAGAGCTAGCCCATTAATCTTTTTTAATTAGTTTCATCTTTTTTAAGTCAAAGATTTGATCTTTATTAGAATTTGAATAAACCCATTAACCCATTTGAATTTAGAATTGAGTTGTCTTGTTTTTTTAATTGGTTTGAAGTTTTGATTTATAATCCATTGAATTTAGTTAAAAGTTTTGATCTTTATTCTAATATGAGAAAACCCATTTGTGATTGTTGTGCAGGATTGCTCCAAACAGCTCCAAACAGGTAGTTTTAATGGATCTTTATTGTAAACACCTTTTAAATTTAGTTGTGAATATGTCTTTTTTTTCAGAGTTTTGATTTTTAATGTTTGTGGTTTGCTTGTAAAGATTGGGAGTAGATTAAATTTGAGCAGAAACTATGCTGCCAAGGATATTAGATTTGGGATTGAAGCCCGGGCTTTGATGCTTAAAGGTGTTGAAGAGCTTGCTGATGCAGTGAGAGTGACTATGGGCCCGAAGGTATTAGTCATTTGCGCAGCTATGCAGACTTGCTATTGATTTTATCATTTTTCTCTTTTGTGATTTGGTTTTATATTTTACTTGTATTGGCACACCTATAAGTATATTTGTTTATTGATTATGATTAACCAGTTTTACTTTGTTGCTAAATGGATATATATGATTTAATTTGACTATGATTTCTTGTTTGTGATTTTACACTCCCCTTTGTTTTTGGTGGTTAATGTATGTTTAAAGGGAACTAAGCAGGTTTTTAGTTTCTGTTACATTTGTTAAGTTTTTTTTTTTTTTTTTTTGTAAAGTTGCTAAACAGGCTTTGTTATCTACTACCGTGATTTAGAATATTAGAAGTTTAGAATTGTAGTAATTGCAATAGTTGTTTTCCCAAATGTCTTGTCAGATTTTGCAATTTTTTTCCTTTTTCTGTTAAAGAGGCTTCAAAAATTTCGAGATAATATTGCTAAGATCTACATTTTTTGGGTTTCACTGTAAAGGGGCGTACTGTTGTCATTGAACAATCGTATGGGGCGCCTAAAGTTACAAAAGATGGGGTAACTGTTGCCAAGAGCATTGAGTTTAAAGACAAAGTGAAGAACATTGGTGCAAGCCTTGTTAAACAGGTTGCAAACGCCACCAATGATGTCGCTGGTGACGGTAAAGTCTTACTTTATCTATTTTATTCTTTTTGTAGTAGTTATTAGGGTCTTTTTTCATTGCTATAAGAAACGAAAGATATGGAATTTTAAAGCTGACTGATTTTTGGTTTACCTTAAGCCCTTATCTATTCTATTAGCTTAATGTTTTTCCGTATAATGATAATCTTCTTATTTTTAACATCTCATCTTAATCTTAGTGTGTAATTGTGGCAAGAGATTGTGCTCTATATCTCATATGCCTGTTTTAGAAATTCTATAGCCCCTAACAAATACATTATGTTAATTGTTTCACTGTTATTTGCATTTGATTCAAGTCATACAATTTACCATTCTTTAAATGAAATTTCAGGAACTACTTGTGCTACTGTCCTTACCCGTGCAATATTTACGGAAGGTTGCAAGTCAGTTGCAGCTGGTATGAATGCCATGGACCTTAGACGTGGTATTACCATGGCCGTAGATGCAGTCGTAACAAATTTGAAAAGTAGGGCACGGATGATAAGCACATCCGAAGAAATAGCACAGGTTTGTCTCTACTGATTAGTACTCCTTGTTTATTATAATGCTATAGTATCTGCTAATTAGTGTTATACAATTTGGACTGCTCTGTATTTTAAAGGTTGGAACGATATCTGCAAATGGAGAAAGAGAGATTGGTGAGTTAATTGCAAAGGCAATGGAGAAAGTTGGCAAGGAGGGAGTAATAACAATCCAGGTAAGTTGATTATATATATTCAACACCATTAACACCCATATAGTTCTAAGCCTCTTTGGTGTGTTGTACTGTATGGGATATAGTTTGCAAAAGTTATCTTATACATGCTTATTGTAAGTTGAAAGTGTTCGTGACTCCAGCCAAAAAATTGAGATTTATCTGAATGTGTACCACTGTGTAAATGTAAGAAAATCGTGCTACTTTAATCATACAGATTGATATACGTTATTTGTATTTATTTATCAATATCAATTTCACTTTACAAACTTCAGCTTTATGTAAGAATGTTTCTATGAATCTTGCTCTTAGAGCTTGCTATAATTTTTTTGTTTGAAAAACCTTCCTTTTTTATCATTCTGAAAAACTGGAAGACGTGGAAGCAAAAATATGTCATGTGGTGTTTCATCATTGTTAACAATATAATTTACTATATAGTCACCAAATATTAGCTGAGAAATCTAGATAGTATATTTCCTTTCATTTTACACTTCACACTTCTACAATGTGATATGATATTCGTCAAGACTAATGCAGGATGGAAAAACATTGTACAATGAATTAGAAGTTGTTGAAGGAATGAAGCTTGACAGGGGTTACATATCCCCGTATTTTATTACAAATCAGAAGAACCAGAAATGCGTAAGTCATGCGTGCTATATAATATTGAAGTATCTTAAGAATTTTTCAGTTGTAGTTTGCAGAAGACCCAGTTCTGCTTGTTTCCAATTTTTATTTAATTGTTTTAGTAATTACTAAGAATTTACAGACTTTCTATTTTCCTACAGGAGTTAGACGATCCTCTTATTTTAATTCATGAGAAGAAAATTTCTAGCATAAATGCAGTGGTGAAAGTATTAGAGTTGGCATTAAAGGTAAAATATCTCTGGTTTGTCCTTTTTCATATATCTGTTAACTCTTGTAGTCTTGGTCATATTATACATGTGTAGTTACTAATTTAAGTATTTTTTCAGAGACAAAGGCCTCTTTTGATAGTTGCCGAAGATGTTGATAGTGAAGCACTTGCCACTTTGATTCTCAATAAACTACGTGCCGGAATAAAGGTTCCCCCTTTTTTTTCTTCAAATTATCCTTTGTGTGAAGTTTATTTACATGAATATAAATGACATCGTAAAACTTGGCCCTTCATTTTTCAGGTTTGCGCGATTAAAGCTCCTGGGTTCGGTGAAAACAGAAAGGCTAATCTCCAGGATCTTGCTGTTCTTACTGGAGGCCAAGTTGGTTTTCCTGCTAAATCTGTTCTTAGTGTAAATTTCAGTTCTTAATCAATTGACAGCTACCAGCTTATTGATGCACCTCTGGTTTATAGGTTATTACTGAAGAACTTGGTATGAACCTTGACAATGTAGAATTGGATATGTTTGGCTCTTGCAAAAAGGTAAATAAATTTTAATTGTGAAAGTATATTTTAGTTATATGACTTTATGTACTCCGTTGTCCATATCACATATCATTACCTACAATGTAATTTCTGTAACATGTACTTTCTATTTATAATATGAATGTTGATTATGTTTGTGGTGGGTATTACAAAGCATTATTATCTTTGTTTTTTTACTATAGTCTATTGGTTAACTATATCTGTTTGTTTTTTTTTTTTTTAATTATAATCTTTAACTAACAAAAGTCTTTTTCTTTAGATCACAATATCTAAGGATGACACTGTTGTTCTTGATGGGGCTGGTGAGAAAAAGTCTATAGAAGAAAGGTGTGAACAGGTAAGTGTACTCTTTGACATTATGTTACAAACTTTCGAGTGAATATTGCAGTGGCATTTTACATTTTTCAGATACTAATTTTTTGTCTTGCTTAATAGATAAGATCATCAATCGAATTGAGTACTTCAGATTACGATAAGGAGAAGTTTCAAGAAAGATTGGCCAAGCTTTCTGGTGGTGTTGCCGTACTTAAGGTCTGCCTTAATTTTTGACATTTTGCTTTTTGCTCTTTGAAGTCTAATATCAGTTCTTTGGAAGTAAGCTGTACCATTCAAAGATTAAATATTAGCTGTAGAAGTCGGCAATTGTTAATACTGACAGATTTACTGATAGGCTTTTATTATCTATGTTTAAATTTTTACTTCTTGTAGATTGGAGGAGCAAGTGAAACTGAAGTAGGTGAGAAGAAGGATAGAGTTACAGATGCCCTGAATGCCACAAAGGCTGCTGTAGAAGAAGGGATTGTGCCAGGTATGGAATGACTTATTTTTATTATCATTGGTATCGTTGATAAACTTGTGCATGTACTGAATTTATATTTTATGTAGGTGGTGGTGTTGCTCTACTTTATGCTGCCAAAGAATTAGAAAAGTTGCCGACAGCCAACTTTGATCAGAAAATTGGTGTACAAATTATTCAGAATGCCCTAAAGGTCTATCTATATTACATTTACACCATCTTTAAGTTACCTTCTTAGCAATCTTTTCACCAGGCTTTTACTGTTATAGTAGTTATGACGAACAATTCATTTTGTTAGTCCCCGTTCTAGTGATTAAACTAGGGTACAACCTTGTTATTGCAGACACCAGTACACACCATTGCAACCAATGCTGGAGTAGAAGGGGCTGTTGTTGTTGGCAAGCTGTTGGAACAGGATGACCCTGATCTTGGATATGATGCTGCCAAAGGTCCGTATATTTGTTGGTTTTGTTAGTTTCCTTTGATGAGTTTCTCTTTACATCTTTGATTATAATCTAAAAATATTTGGAAACAGGTGCTTATGTTGATATGGTCAAAGCTGGAATTATTGACCCATTGAAAGTGATTAGAACAGCATTGGTTGATGCAGCAAGGTAAAAAGAACTCAACCTTACTTTCCCTTTGTTCTAGTATCGTACATTCATGTAACTAATCTGTGTTTGTACACAAATATCTGCAGTGTATCTTCCTTGATGACAACCACCGAGGCTATTGTCGTTGAACTTCCTAAGGACGATAAAGACGTACCTATGGGTGGAGGCATGGGCGGTATGGGAGGCATGGACTATTGATAGTCATATTGGCCAAGTCCGACGTATATTACAATGAATACAAGGGTTTAAGCCCAGTAGGTTAGGATAGTTACATGTTGGGGTAAAATCATCCCACATGTAATAATCATGCCAGGGAAGAGATTGATTGTTTCGGGATTTGTAGGATTTCATTCCATCTGAGGATGTTTTTTCGAGAACCTTATGGTACTTCTATCGTGTTCTTGTATCATCAGGCAATTTTTAAGCATGCAAATAACCGAGCTTGTTTGTATCATTATTAATAAATAATATGTGAACTGTTCTCTGAATTGAGAATGGTTTTCAAATTTTACCCTTGACGTTTACCTTAGCTAGGAAATGCAATGAAGTTGCTATGTCATTTAAGTAATTTAAAATTGGAATTTCCTCCCATTTTGATTGATATTTTTAACAGATATTTGATTTTTTGACACATATTTCAAGGTAGTAAAAAGTATTGGTTATATATTCAATAATTTTTTTCTATTTTTTATCATATTAAAACATAGATTTTAAATTTTGATTTGATATATGTATTGAAAGTAACAAATAAATTTAAGTATGATTTTTACTGTTTTTCTACCATGTGCTCATAAGCACATAATAAACGCAGAATTTTATAAAAATTGCGCCATTTCGATTGGTTTCTTTTTTAAGTAGTAGTGGACCCTCTGCATACACAAAAGCTAGACCAATCAAAAGGTCTAATTTTATAAAATTTCGTGTTTATTGTGTGCCCATGAGCATATGGTAGAAAAATCCTGATTTTTAATACCTTAATATATATGATAAAAAGTTAAAAATAATTAAAATAGGATGGTTTGTGGGGGTCTGGTCTAACAGAAAATAGGGAATGTTTTAACACTCCAAATTGGGTGTTGTGGAAGGTATATGGTCTTGTTTATCTTTTTTCCTTAGATACATAATCGTAAGGTACTTATAAATGGCAGTAGTTTATTTTAATTATAACTTAGTATATTACATAAATTATATTTAATTAATTAATCACCTTTACACATTTTCATACATTTTCATGTAATATATTAAGTTTGACGTACGTTTCCTAAAGTAATAATTCTTCTTTCTTAATTTGAATATTAATACTTAAATCTTAATATGTAATCCTATCCTTGGCCGTAAATGAGTCGATATGCTCACGAATAGTTCGGTGTTCGATTCGAAAAAAGTTTGGCTCGAGTTCGGCTCAATTTACAAATGAGTCGAACATGCACACAATTTTAAGGTTCGGTTTGTAAACGAGCTGAACTTGAGCACAATATTGTTCGACTTGAAAGTTCACGAACAAGTTCGATTATAATGTGCATGAGTAATTTCGTTAATATAGTTTGTGAACATACTCGTTGATACATCTCGTAAATAAGTATATGAATTATTAGTTATATATGCTCGTAAACATGTTAGGACACAATATTGGTGAATAATTGTGTATATATTCACCTACAAATAAATTTATCAATTTAGTTAAAGCATTTATTTTTTCTATCAATTTATAACTTTTATATATTTATAAGATTTAAATCATAATATATGCTGGGCGGTAAATATATAACCCAACTATTTTATGTAACTTGTCTTCATGTACTCAATTAGTTTGTGTATTTTAATTAAAATCAGAATGCTAAACATTAAAATTTATTTGTTTGGTTAGTAAGAGTGTTAAAATTTTTATTTAATATTTTTTCATTTTTTTTAAAAAATAAGTGAAACTTATGCAAAAATTCAGGAATCGTTACAACGAGCTCGTAAACTGAGTTATTTGTTTGTGATCAAGAGTTCGTGAATAATATTTTTGAGCTGTTTGTTGAACCATAGTTCGTGAGCTGTTCGTGAATAAATGTTTTCTTAATGAGTCGATACACGAACAAAAATTTTGACTCGATAAAAGTTCGAGCTCGAGTTCGAGTTCGGTATATTTTTATCGAGCTGAAACATGAACACTTAAGAGTTCTTCTCAGTTACAACCCTACCTATCCTATATTATAATACTCGAGTCTAAGGTATGTGGTTAACCAATCAAAAAATAGGAATTATTTTAGAACCAATCAGAATTTAGGAATTAAATTCTGACCAATCATAACAAGATTAAAACTTTCCTTATCCTTCTTTATAGTTTTTAGTTAACCACGCCATTGAGTTAACCCATCACGTATTTTTCTATTCAGTTTTAACCAATGAGAGACTATGCCTAAAAAATAAACCAATCAAATTACAAATCTCCTATTTCCTTACATAATCTTCTTTCCTTATAATATCTGAGTCTAACTAGGCATGCAGTTAGCTAATTAGAAAATTTAAAATAATTTTAGACTAATAAAAGAGAACTCCTAAATTTTAGACCAATCATATTATATTAAAAATTTCTTTACTTACCATTTTCATCCAATTACACTAACCATAATTAGTTAATAATTCCAATTCAAACATGGTAGTTATTTAAATTTAACAAATTTATATATTATTACGTTATAGGTTATAAATGATAAACAGATTTTCTTAAATATTATATAGTTTTTTAATTTAATTTAAATTGAAATAGATTGTATGTATTATTTCAAAAAAGTAACAAATTTGTTATTTAAAATAGAAGAGGTAATTGGTTTTAGCTGAAAATTTTAATTGGTTAGTTATTAATAATTACAATATTTTATTTTATTAAGTTGAATTAGCGATATTTTTGGAAAAAGAATTTAAAATAGGAAAGTTATTGAGGTTTTTAGCTGAAAAAGTTAATTGGATAGTTATTATTAAATTATAATATTTTATTTTATTAAATTGAATTGCCTGTGATATTTTTGAAAAAAATGAGGTGTTTTTGTTGCAAAATATAAAAAAGGTAACTTATTTTAGTTGAAAACGATAATTTGTTTATATACACGAATTTCATATTATATTAATAATTTCAATACTTATCATTTTCATCCAATTACATTAACCACAATTAGTTAATAATTTTAATATAAATATAGTAGTTATTTAATTTAACATATTCATATATTATTACATATTTTTATATAGAAAAAAGGATGTCAGATTAACCTTACGTAGACGATTGGTTAGGTGAGGTTATACGATAACAATTGGTGCGTTTTACTTCTTTTGTCGAGTTGTGTATCAATATAAAAGTTTGTTATGGATAAAAAACTATGTTCTATTTGTTGCGTGTATTTAATGTAAAGGTTTGATGAGCTTCGGACTTCAATGGCTGCGCTTGTGTTTTATACCTTAATTCTGCCCTCACAAGATGCCTACGTACCTTGGTTTATGTCAAGGATCAAGCCAAAACGTAGTTCTGAATGGAGGTGGTAAGACCCTTTATATAGGCATTGAGAGCCTGTGCTTTTAGGAGACTCGGTGAACAATTCTTCTAGTTTGATTGGGATTTGGAGCCCTAGAAAGTAGGAATCTGATTACTTGTGGATTTAGGTTGCTTGGAGGCTACTTCTTGAGAAGTAGTTCCTTATTACAACACATTTCTTGGGCTGTTTAATTAGCCCCTTATTAATTACGAAATTAATAAATAATTAGCGTTTCGGGCCTCATTGATTGGGTCTATTTATTGGACCAAACTAGGTCTAATTAATGCAATATTAATTATGTCTCAAGGGTTATTTTTAGCCCATATCATTTTCCCCACAACTTCTAGGAAAGCTTCTCGAGCTTTCGTAGAAGTTTTAACGGTCTTTTTCGAGATTGGGGTTGTTAGGTCCCAATATGTTTGGGGAGGGGGGGGGGTTGAATACAAACTATACCGTTTTCTCGAATTAATTGCGGAATAAAAATTGAAACAAGGTTCAAGTTAAATATAACTTATATTGAACTTGAAGGGTGTTACAAATACGGTACAGATTACAAGGTTTTAATCTCAAACTATTTAAAACAAATCTAGAATAAATTCGACATGAATTATCCTATTTTTGCGATAAATGGATCAAATGCTAAAAGTTATTTGAGATTAAAGTCTAAGGATATTTGATCCGCTAGATAGTTTCACAAGGACAAGTAATCAATTTCTAGTTGATTGAATACAACAATAAATAGTAGAAATTAATTGCTTGGTGATTGCAGTTGGTTCACAACAGAGGATAAATGAATGTGAAGCTGTTTTTCTTTTCTGCTCGGCTGTTGTGATGAATCAATTTGATCAGGTTGACTTCTGAATATATTTGTATACCTTTTTATCAAAGACTGATTTATTTAACTAGCAATACTATCAAATTACAACTGATAATACTACCAATTGAACTGGTAGTACTATCGGTAATACTACCAGTTGAACTGGCAATACTATCGGTAGTATTAACCTGATAGTATTACAAGAGCAATTTAGATAGTATTACTAATACAAATAAAAAATCAGCTTTTAATGAATTGAAATAATTCTGAATTAATTAATCTATTAATTAATTTAATGAATAAATTAATTCTGATTGAATTAATTTATTTTCATAAATTAGCTAACTGATTAAATTAATTAATTAGAGAATTAAATCAATTTCCTGACTACACCCAATCCTCTAAAAATAACTGAATGTTATGAATAAATTCCACCACTTCAATGTTGACACTCGATGTACTGTCTGGTTCATGAATGACTAACTTCTGTGACGGTTCTTCATGTCTGGACTTTACGGCTGTGATTTTCTTCACTTTGAATCCCTATTTCCTTGTACTGAATATCTATAAATTTGACTGTCACTTGGATGGAATCCCTGTCACTTAAATGATTCCACTTTCTTGATTTATTTCACTGAGGCTTGATCAATTAATTGAGCTTCTTCCAGTGATGCAATTCTTCAAGACAGTATATTGACTTTGATTCTTCTATCTTTGACGAGTAATACTATTTGAGATCCCAGTGACTGTTGATATGCTATTTACTTATTACATTCTTATTTGAGTTGAGTTAAATCCTCGAACTAAACAAATAGGCTATGACATATGCCTTTCAGGGGTCTAGACGTTCATTCATTTATCAAGGATATATTGGTATCTTACCGTAATATGTGAATTTATAAGCAATTTACGCTTACCAGCCCTTCTTGTGGGTATCGTTTCAGCGTAAAGTGTAGGGCATCCTACACATTTACAATTATTTTCCTTATTCGAGGCTTCAATATTTGTTAGGAAAATCTTAATAATCTTTCTTTTATTTTTCTTATCCTTCCTAATCTTTTAGAAATTTTTCTATTCCTCCGGGTATTTTTCTTAATTTATCCTAATATTTTAGGAATTATTTTGTACCAAAAGGTATTTTTTCTAAATTTATCCTAATATTTTAGGAATTATTTGTACCTCCGGGTATTACTCGTAATTTTTCCTAATATTTTAGGAATTTTTCCGTACCTCTGGGTATTTTTCTTAATTTTTTCCAATATTTTTAGGAATTTTTCTATACCTCAGGGTATTTTTCGTAATTTTTTCTAATATTTTTAGGAATTTTTCTATATCTCCGGGTATTTTTCTTAATTTTTCCTAATATTTTAGGAATTTTTTCGTACGTTCGGGTATTTTTCTTAATTTTCTCCAATATTTTTAGGAATTTTTCTGTACCTCCGGGTATTTTTCATAATTTTTTCTAATATTTTTAGGAATTTTTATGTACCTCCGGGTATTTTTCTTTATTTTTTCCTAATACTTTAGGAATTATTTTGTACCAACGGGTATTTTTTGGATATTTTTTAGAAATTTCATTGTGCTGTCGAGCAGTAAAATAATTTTTCAAATTATTTTATATTTTTTTAAAGTCCAAGAAATAATTTTCGTAATTATTTCTTAATCTTTTTGACATTTTTCTAGAGTTTTTAGGTTTTTTTGGAGACTTAAAATAAATTATGAGATCTCAATCCTTAAATTTTTACGAAAATTTTCATAAATTTTTGTGTCAACGGACACTTCTTTAAATAAATGTTTGAATTTTTTAATCAAAAATATTATTTGTGTACAAACGTGTATTTTAAGGAGGCTTTTGGTAATTTTGCCCATAAGGGGTATTTTCCTAATTTTAAAGGGAATGATATGTAAAGTCGCAAAGTTCACACTGCAGGGAGTGTTTCATCAATTGTTAAACTTAAAGGGCCTATTGCAAATTCTGCAAAAGCTTGGTGACCTCTTTACGTTTTTGCAATGCAACCTCCTCGCCCTTGACCAGAGCTGGCCGAATTATGGGCTCAGGATGCAGTCTGCTTGAAGCATATTTCGGGCAGGATTTGAGCTCGATTTTTTGAATCTTGCTTGAAACTTTTCTTTTTTAGTTTTCATAAAATATTATTATTAAAACATATATTATTGATAAATAACAATATTTATTTTACTTAATTTTCTAAATAGTATTTGCCCTAAATTAGGGGTGTCCAACCCGGATAAAATTTTTATACGGTTTAACATGAATAAAATATTTTCGAATAATAGTCCAAACCGGGTAATAAAAATTTTAAAGAAAGTCCGACGCAAATTAAATTTTCCTGGATAAAGGTCCAACTCGGATAAAAAATATTCGAATAAAGTCCAACCAGGATTTTAATATTATTATTACTAATAATAATTTTTATTCCTTATATTTATTATTTTAATAATAAATATATATTTTTTTGTAGAGGGGTCGTCAGCCCTATAAACTTGGGGTCGAATTATTGGCAATATTGGCCCCCAAGTCGGCGAAATTCGATATGTATTGAGGTCATTCAAGACTATATATTTACAGAAATAATTTTCATAAATCATTTCTAATTTTTTCTGAATTTTCAGAAATTATTTTCCAATATTTAAAAAAAAAAGAATTTCAAAAATAATTTCTGACCCTTTAGATGACGATCCTGACCCTTTTAGACTAGGATTCTGGTCGAATTATGGGGGTTTTGTGCACCCTGATAGAAGGCTTTTTCGATCAGGAATCCTGACCTTATAGACCAGGATCCTGATCGAATTATGGTCCTTTGTACGCTTTGGTCGAAGACCATTTAGACCAGGAATCCTGACCCCTTAGAACAGGAATCCTGATCGAATTATGGGCGTTATCAATGCTCTGGTCAAGGACATTTTAGACCAGGAATCCTGACCCTTTAGACCAGGACTCTTGATCGAATTATGGGCGTTTTCAACGCTCTGGTCGAGGATATTTTAGACTAGGAATCCTGACCTTTTAGACCAGAATTCCAGATCGAATTATGGTCTTTTTCAACGCTCTGATCGAGGATATTTTAGACCAGGAATCCTGACCCTTTAGACCTGGATTCCTGATCGAATTATGGGCGTTTTTAACGCTCTGGTCGAGGACATTTTAGACCAGGAATCCTAACGCTTTAGAGCAGGATCCTGAAATTCGGGCTACAAGCTTTTTAACAGCCATAACTTTTTGCTCGTTATTCCGATTTAAGCTTATAATATATCGAATCGAAACTTATTCTGGGCTCTAACTCATAATAGCATTCTCTGCTTACCTCTTGCATTCATTGATCCTTCAACTGGATGGAACATGGCTCTACAAATGTTTTATTTGAAGAAACGTGACTTCTCTGAGCCTTCAATTGTATGGAACGTGGCCAATACGAGCCCTCAATTAGATGGGATATGGCTCCTATGAGCCTTATTTCTAGTTATTTTGACCATGTGATATGTCCTACTTGGATGCTCGATTAAATTAAATCTTGAGGTTTGTGGCGGGTTGAGTCTAAGTAACTCATTTTCTTTAAGCATCTCCAAGCTTGTTGGAGCCTCGTCCCAATCATGTTTTTGACTAGATACAGCCCTTCCAAACTAGGGATTGGCTTTCCTTTCTGCCCAACTAAGGATGCCTTGATCTTTTCCGAGGACTAAGTCTCCTTGTCGAAGAAGTCTTTCTATTACTCTTATGTTATTGTAATAAGAAACTTGTTTCTAATGCTCAACAATCATGGTGTTGGCTTCATCAAATCTATAGCAAGTATCATGCCTTCTTTGTTCTTATCGAGCTCAAAGTCCTTAACCCTTGGGGATGTACTGATTCCAAAGGGAATCACAACCTATGTTTTGAGAGCTATCAAGAATGGCGTAACTCCTGTATTTACTTTGTAAGTGGCACGATACACCAATAGTAAGGGATGCAGATCGTCTGCCGAAGCATTCCTTGAGTATTCGACCTTCTTCTTCAGTCCATCAAGCATTATTTGATTGGCTACCTCGGTTTGCCCATTCGCTTAAGGATGAGCAATAGTTGTGAAGACTGTCATTCTCCTCACAACTTCTTAAAATCCTTTTTGTTGAACTGTCGTCCATCATCCGTCACTGTGGTACGTGGAAGCCATATCTTCGTATCACACTTTTCTAAGAGAATTATGTCACTTGCATGTTGGTTATCTTAACCAGGGGTTTTACCTCAATCAACTTCGTGAATTAACATATATGGTTAATATCATGAACTACTTTTGGGCATTGGCTATGGTTGTGCTTTCTACATTGATCATACTTTCTTCTCATACTCTTTGGCATCAGCCATCATCTTCGATCAATAGAACCCAAATAGGATACGTTTGAGCTGCAACCTTGCCCTCCCAAGCATAGCTCTCGGTTCTCTTCATGTATTTCCTTCAAGGTCAACTTCGCCTTTTGGGATTTCACGCATTTCAAGTAAGGAAGAACTACTTGTATAAAGTCCTCGCTATCATATCATACTTCATAACTTTTTCTTGCATCCTCTGTGCTTCCATGCCATTTTCGGGTAACCAAATGGTTTCGAGCCTCATAGGATTTACCTAACAACTCCTCGTACATATCAGTGTTATTTGTTTTGCATTAGTGTTTTGGGTCTTCAAGACTTGAAAATAAACACTTCCCGTGTAGTTTTCTGTTTCCCAGCAGCGGTCTTCACGTTTTCCCTGCCCAGGATATAACTCTACGTAGCATTCATTAAATTGAGTCATGACTTCACAAGTCTCTCATATTTTTCTATTATCTTATACTTTGCTTCGAATTTCCCTTTTAGTTGAGAAATCACCAACATTGAGTCTCTACAAACTTTGAGGTTCTTGACCCTCAGGGTTCCGGCTAAGCCAAGTCCGGTCACCAAGGTCTCATATTCATCTTCGTTGTTCATCAGTTGAGAAATTCAACATTTAGGCATACTTTATTATTTATCCATTAGGTTTTTGCATCACTTATTTTGTTTTTAATGCTCCATCAAAATAGAGAACACAATAGTACTTGAGTATCATCTCTTTTTATTGTTTACATGTTTAATGCTCCATCAAAATAGAGAACCCAATAGTACTTGAGTATCATCTCTTTTTATTGTTTACATGTTTCCTTGCCCTCTTCGGGTATCTCTTCCTGCCCCTCGACTTCTTGGTTGTCAATGGTACATTCAACCATGAAGTCAGCCAAAGCTTGAATTAATCATTTTACGGGGTCTATACTTGATGTCAAATTCACCAAGCTCAACTGCCCATTTAATTAGTCTTCTACTAGCCTTAGGGCTGTGCATTATTCTTTTTAATAGATGGTCTATCAAGACTTCAACTTTGTGCACCTGAATACATATGTAATTTTTCCAAGGCCGTAATCATGGCTAATGCAAACATCTTAGCAGTTGAGTGTTTAACTCCGTCCCATGTAAACTTTTACTCACAAATAGATAGGTTTTCAAACCTTTGTTTCTTTCCTTACAAGGGCATCATTCAAAGTCGCATCAGAGACCGTCGGGTATTAATACAGTAGTTCTCCTAATATTGGCTTTGCCAATAATGGTGTTTCGGTCGTGTACTTCTTCACTTTCTCAAAGACCACTTGGCTTTTATCGGTCCATACAAAGTCCTTTACTTTATTTAATCTTTTGAACGGAGAGCACCTGTAAGTGGATTCAGAGATGAAACTTCCCAAGGTTAAAACTCTTCCTGTCAGAATTTACAAGTCCTTCATGGAACGTGGGGGTTCCATGACGAGGATTGCTAGAATTTTGTCGAGGTTGGCCTTGATTCCTTTCTTTGAGATCATGAGCCCTAGTTAAATTTTCAGATCCTACCTCGAAGGCATATCTTGTAGGATTTTACATCATTTTGTGATGCTTCAGCACTTCAAATACCTCTCGGAGGTGTTCTACATATTCTTCCTTGTCAAGACTTTTATCATAGACTTTCATGGTCTTTCAATAGAGATTTTCAAAAATTTTATTTTTTAACCTTAGGAATGTCGTCCTTATGACCAGCTTCTTATTTTATGGTTGTTTGCCTATTTAAGGGCAACGTTCTTCTTCTCTTGCAACATCGTCTTTCCATCAGGATCAACGTCAAGTTTGTGCGAAATCAACTCAGGATGAATCCTTATCAGGTTCTTCAGGTGACAAAGGAACGAGAATCAGATCCTCTAACATGGCTACACAGCAGCTCCTAGCCATTCTCTGGTTCCCTCTTTGTTCAACAACTCAATTCCTTGTAGAAAATTTGATTTTGAGGTAATAGATTGAAGCAACTGTCTTAAAGGCACAAATGTCCGTCCTTCAGGAATTGCATTGTATGTCGAAGTGTCTTTATCTAAAAATAATTTTGACATTTTTATGGTTTCTCGGGACTCTTCTCCCATACTCATGGATAGTTGAATTGTCCCTTCTATCTCGGACTCGACTAAATTGAATCCATAAATCGGCATATCAAAAGATGTGAGTTGGAAATCGACGTAACCTCAAAGAACAAGATATTTTCATAGTACCTAATGTCTAGAAAGACTCATTTAACTTCATAATTATAGGTGTAATGACCACTGGGTCATCATATGGGGGAACTTCAACCCTTTCGAATCGTCGAAGGCAATCCCTACTTCCACCTTTGTACGTTTTGGTGCTTCGTTAACTACATGAATCATTTCTCAGGCATAAGCCTTCCTTGAGTTCCTTGATGTCCCAACATCTGTTGGCCCTCTAAAGATTATGTTGATGACTGGCCCCCAAGACTACTTGTTTCTTCTTAATATACTTGTCTGCCCACTCTTGCAACTTGTGTATGCTTTTAGGGGGTTCTTGTTCAATGATATCTTAAAGTTGATATCTAAGGCTCCTTGTTGAAGGGCTATCAAGCTACTTCCTTCTCCAGATTAGGGATCTTCAAGGCTTCTTCTTTGAATCGGTCCAGGTTGTCCCTCAAGGATCTTTTATATTGTAACACCCCCAGATCCGGGGTCGGGGATCTGAGTCGTTACGGTCTTTAATTCCATTATCCATACTTAATTCTTGAATCATAAACAATTACTGCATACTGTGACCCCTCAATCAT
>PHNY01254928.1:12332-32526 GCA_003724115.2 Anethum foeniculum
TACCATGCAACACTAATTTACAGCTACTGTAACACTAAATCAATAGTGTTACAATAGAGCAGCAGTTTCTTAGCTAATGCAACGAAATGCTTGTAACGCTTTTCAAAAAGCGATACATCAGGCCACTTATAACGCAGTGTATTATACTAAAATAATAATAATTCTCATTCAAACATCAATATAAAATATATTATACAATATACTTATTTATATATAACTTTGTACATTGGCTTTTCATACCGCATGTCAAGAAAATTCAGAACTTGTTTCTAAACTAAAATTAGAACAACCCTTTTGTAATAAGCAAATTTGCTTTCATTTTTTTTACGAGTTTCACTAAAACAATCTCTTAGATTCAAAAATAAAAATTCATGTCCTTATGAGACCGAAGAACCTCCGATTATTAGTTTACGGAAATACCATGAAGAACTTAAAGACAATTATTTAATTTTCACTTTCTAATAATAGCACCATCATTAATCCTAGTGGCGTAACGACAGTCAAAATAACACATATTTAATAAAAAATTGTATTCTCTGTTTTTCTATTTTCAATATTACTATATATTAGTATTGTAATATAGAACTTAACCGGATATTATAGTCTGCTGCTGGAGACGAATACGATCATAAATCTTAGTGATCTGATCGACATGCAGAGAAATAATGGTACTTTTACATTCACGGGATATCATCAATCAATTGCAGGGACATGGCCCATGAAGCATGCACAAACCTTTATAACGTAACCCTAAGACCTAGCAGTATATGGACCCGTTTTATCAGCATTTTCTTGTCCGTTTGTATTTCATGTCCTGCTTCTTCTCTTCTATCCAATTTTATATAATTTCTCCTTTTTGAATCTCACATTCAATTTTATACATATCAAAAATTATCGAAAATGGTAAAATTTTATAATATAAAAATTAATTATATTTACTTTTCATTCCACACATTTTATATATAAAATATTGATCGATCCTAATATCTTACTTACTTTTTTCTTCTGAAATTACACTTTTTCTTAATTTTCGTATCAAATTATATATATATTACTCGGTAAGACAAAGACAATATTATTTATTTCTCGACCAAGAACGTACATAATTATTACTCCTTTTGGCCTTATTCGCGAGGAGTGAACTAAAAATTCTTAATCTTTTGAATTTTCTTAATTCAGTGATGACTAATTTTGTAAAAGTATTTGATCAATAATATTTTCAAAATTCAATTAATTCATATTAATTATATTTGTACATATATTTTATCATAAATAAGATTAATATATAAAATATTATTATACTATTAAAAAATTCAACATTTTATTAGAAAAATATTAAAATTTTATTTTCATTAATTTTTGATTTATCAATGAATTATTAATCGGTATCTAATCCTGATGAATTTCAATTTCTAACTTTTATAATCTTAGAGATGAATAAAATTATTACTCCCTCAATCCCAAATTACCTGTTAGTATTAATTTTTATGCATATTTTAACATATATTCACACATAATTTCGTTAATTATTTTTAAAAAAATTAAAATGAAAATTTAAAATTTAAACTTTAATTATAGAAATATGTGTAATATAAACTGGACAACTAAATTGAAACGAGCGGTTTGTCCTGGCAAAAATATAAACCTCAATTTAAGTAGCAAACCAATATACTAAACACCAACCTTGAATTCCCACAAATCCACAGCCCCACATTAATTAATTTCTTCACCATCCATCACATGCCCAACTTTACATTTCTTCAAACTCAATTTCCACTTTCAATCATACAAAAAAAGATAAATACTTACACATTTATATACACAATTCCATCCCCTATATCTTCCTATCCCTCTCTCTCTTTTCTCTGCATCTTGATTAATGGTGATTTGCAACTCATTTTATGATCATTTACATGAATAATTTTCATGGGTAATCACTAAAATTTGATGCCATTAATTAGACTTAGAGAAAAGAGAAGAGTGATTATACAAAAGGGGTGATGGAGTTTATTAGGATTAGAGAATTAATGGACCTTTGGAGTGAAATCAGAAGCTCTCGTGTTGCTCTTGTGGGTGGGAATCACACAGCTGCCAGGTTTTGCTCTCGTTAAGTTTTCTTGTTTTTTTACAATTTGGTTTTTGATTTTCTTGGTCTGTGAAAGATTTGAGCTTGTGGGTCATTGTTAGATTAGGCTAATTGGATAAAAAGTTGTGTTTTTTGGGTAAATCTTGATTGAAATTTGTGGAAATTTGATAAGTTGATGATGGATATGGCTCGAGGGGTTCGAGGTAAGAACAAGATGAATGTGAAAGATTGGAGTGGTGGTGATGATATTGGTGGGAATTATGATGGTTTTGTGATTGTTAACTTGCCTGATTCGGTTGTTTTACGGGTTGTATCGAGGTCATTGTTGTTGGCTGTTTTTGTTATCACATTGCCTTTGATTGGTTATATTTCGGGGAGATTGGCTAGTGAGAATGTGGTTGATATTACTGGGTTCAAATTTTTTCCGGAGATATTTCAGGATTTGGCTTATGAGAGCCTTGTTAAGATGGGAGATACAGGTTTGATTTTGAGTTCTGGGGTTGATCATCCGGTGAAGAATTTGAGGTTCTTGTATAGTAATGATGTTGAGTTGGTTGTTGAATCTGATTTGGATGGCAAGAGCTGGTTCCCGGATGAGTCTTTTGATATTGTTTTCTCGACAGGCTTGGAGGGCTCTAAAAAGTTAACTGATAGGATTTTGAAGGACGGCGGCATTGTTGTGATGGAATCGGGAAATGGCCCTGCATACGAGTTTCAACGTGACTCAAACTACAAGGTAGTGTATCTTCGGAGATTTGATGTCACTGTGCTGGCAATGAGGAAGGCTGATCGTGTGAATCAGGCAAAATATTCTGGAGCGACGCGCAAGCTTTTTGAGTTTACGCCCGAGGCCAAGAAAGATGCATTGAGTGGTCTAGAAGATGTGTGGCTTGAGCCACCGCGAAGAGCATGGGCAGACTTTAACAAGCTAAGGAGGAATTTCAGATTTCTTCCCGACTTAATGGGTGACTCACTAGAAAATTACCCGCGTAGAATTTTCATCACTGATGAAAAAACTCAATCTGTTGAATGGTTCAGGCAGAATTATCCGACAAGGAATCAAGATTTTAAGATTTACAACTTGGACATAAAGATGAACTATGAGGAGACCGAAGCAAAAGGATTGGTAAAAAATGAAGTTCTTTCTGCCAATGGTGTGTCAAACTGGATGGCAAATAATGTAAAGGAAGAAGACTATGTGGTTATGAAAGCAGAGGCAGAAATAGTCGAGGAGATGATAACCAAGGATACAATAAGTCTAGTCGACGAACTCTTCCTCGAGTGCAGAAACCAATGGCAAGATGGTAGTAAGAGCAAGAGAGCTTATTGGGAGTGCTTGGCGTTGTATGGGAAGTTAAGAGATGAGGGGATTGCCGTTCATCAATGGCTAAACTAAATCGCGAGAGATAAAGAAGACAGTTTATGTTTAAGCTTATTAGTACGGACTATTAATAATGCATCATGCAAGAGAGTTAAAGAGTTGTTATTTCTTTGGCTTTTCTCTATAGCGTGTGGTATTTACTTGTAATTCTTCTTTCAATGTGTGTGGTATGAGAAGATCCTTTACAGAACTTGGCAAAGTCTCTTCGGGATTTGGCACTTTTAGTTCTCGGAGGTTTGAGGTTTATGGTTCACTAATAAGAAAGTGTTGCTGTTGTTCTATGTAAAATTTCCAGAGTCTATTGTTTGTTACTATTTACTGAGTTTATGCATGGTTATAAACTTATAATGATGTAAATGTAATATCCATCAAGTACTTAAGAAATATGGATTATATTGGTGTGCATTCTTTTTTTTTTCTTGCTAAGCTGATTAGATATATTAAAATATGATATGTGCAATGTTTACTGTATTAATCATCAAAAGATAGCATTAACCAATTGAACTCAGTTGTCATGCGAAGTCATGGGAGCAATACAACCACCTCCTATTAGAATTAAAGGAACGTTCAAACGTGTTCAGGCAGATGGGACGAGTCGGCGCCCTGAGATATAGGAGGCCCTAGTCGAATTAGGGGGTCTTATCGTACATTAGGCTACATTTTATACTTATATACATTAGGGTCAATTGTGATTTTATACTCCGCTGTCTCCAAATCTGGTAGTTAGATACCTGCAATGCAAGGAGGATGAGCTCTCAAGCAGATCTTCCTCAAAAAGTCAAAGCGCATTCGAGGTCTAATGAAATTACCAGATCGAGTTTTGATCCATGACGAGCAGAAAATAGGAACAGAACCGGAAAAAGAGCTGTTAGCAGGGCGCATCTGCTTGCCACTTGTTTGACATTTTCTTTCATATATTGTAGAAATAGCCAGCCATGAGGTGAAGACTGGGGTTATATCAGGTGCTAAAATGACAAAGATTCTTCTTCTGATGAATTCATAGTTGATCCTTTTCATTTGTGTATTATATTTGCATTATTGCTCTGACAGATGCAATATTCTTCATGCATTTGTAAGCTTGTACTATACTCACTCAAAAAAAAAAAAGAGCTTGTACCTCACAGCATTATAATGAATGAATGAATTCTGTTAACTGTTTTACATAGTACAAGCTTGCACTAAAAAGCATTTATAGATACAATTCCTTTGTGTTTACATTGTTTAAATCTAAGAAAGATTCAGCACTCCATATAACTCAATCCTTCATATTTCTGAAACTATCAAAAATAGTTAAAGTTTTGAGAAATTTCAGAACTAAGGATTCTATTACTTCTCTCCATCTTTCTAATTTATTATTAGTGAAGTTTAAGGAATTTCAGAATAATCGGATTGTATTACTTCTCAACATCTTTCTATTTTATTGTACTATATTTGTTAAAAACTAATTGGTCAGGCTATTTTATCTACTTTAACCTTCATGGGTAATAAGAAGGAAAAATACGGGTACGGGCCTGCGAGTGCGTGTGCATAATACGCCGATACAGCAATTCCACAAATTTAATAATATGGGGATTCAGGTGTGAGGGATACGGCTTATTTAAATAAAAAAAATTCATACACATATCATGTTCATCATATGAAAACCTATTAACAAAATCAAAAATTGCATCAAAAGAATAATTTATTAATTTACAACACAAAAATATAAGTAAAATTATTTAGTTTATGCAAATATGAACATGAGAATCGATACTCTTCTACCAACTAATACATATGAATACTTAATTTTATTAAATAGTTTGTCGACATACATTTGAACTGCAATTTCTAAAAATAAATTTTCAAATTAATATTGTGGAAGAATCCGTATGTTGGATACAAGGATACATATGTCTGAGTATCCGACACGAGAATTGACATATGACCGAAGTGTCCCCTTCTTACCGTGTAATCCAGTGTAATGCAATTGTAAATAATTAGGCGGG
Organism: Anethum foeniculum; assembly: GCA_003724115.2. Classification (NCBI taxonomy): domain Eukaryota; kingdom Viridiplantae; phylum Streptophyta; class Magnoliopsida; order Apiales; family Apiaceae; genus Anethum; species Anethum foeniculum. The sequence continues at coordinate 17,785 of PHNY01254928.1, forward strand.
AGTATAAAAAAGCATGACAAACAATTAGATAATCCTGAGACCAACAAATTAGGAAGAAACTTGGAAGTAGTGAATAAGATGGTCCATGGCCATTGCCCGTGGTGGCCATATGTACTATACTGTCGGAGACAGAACTGAATGTGCAATAATTTCCAAGTTCATCATTATTTCCGTGTAATGTATGCATATGTGAGAGCTGGTCCATGCCAGTTGTGGCCACTTTATTAACAACCTGATCTTACATAGTCCATTGTAACGTTCAACAAATCATACATAATTCATGACATCGAATCTCAATGACTAAAACTTATTTGATTTTAGGTTCGGAGTTCGGGGGCGGAATAACGCTCTTTCGAGTCAAACTAATTATCAAAAATAATGTCCAGAATAACCTTGAAAACACATAAATCACACGAAATGTGTAACAACCGATTTTGAAGAATGAGTATATCATGTTTATCAATGCCAGTCTTTTCTGGACTAAAATAGACAAATTAAATTTTTGGGCCATTGTAGATACTCTATTATGAATACGTGTCTGGTTTCTAATAGTCTCATCTTTTTCAAAATTAAGGGGACTGAAAATATAGCTCAACAATCTCAACTTGCCAATGACCATTTAACACTTGCTTAAATATCTGATCGCAACTAAAATATGATATTTGCTGAAATTATGTATCGTGTATTTAAGAGAAAACTGGGTTTGAGGATGACCTCAAAAGTTATATGAGATTAGATAATAGAAGGGTAATTTTGTAAATAATATATCCACCCCTACATTTACATAAATACCCTCGACTATCATACTACGAATTTTCTTAAATTCAAGGTATTTCGTGAGGGTGACCTCAGGCCTAACAAAATCTTATTTAAATGCATATAAATGTTATTATAAGATGATTAATGTATTTTATTACAATTACTTTCATATAAATTTTATACAAGTACAAAACCTAAGTAATCGATTTTTTTCATCTTAATAAATGATATATTTTAACAATCAAAACAAAATAAAGCAAGTTCTTCCGAATTTAGATAAAGATATGATTGGAAATCAGAACAAGGTTGAATTCCCCGTATAATTTTCGAAGGCAATGGCCAAAACAACGCAAATGAAAACTTCGTAATATTATTTGCTATTAAATATTTCGATAATAAGTTGAATGCTTATTTGCTATGAGAACATTCAAATGATACGTTGAATGCTATATTATTATATTTTGCTTCTTACTAACTTCATATAGTAGTAATATAATTTAACTTTACAGCCTTGCAAGAATTTTGTGACCTAGTTATTTTTCCAGCCCATATTAAATTTTTAGCAAGCAAATGAATCCACCAGAAAGAAAGAAAAAAAAAAAAAACAAAGTTGCCTTGTATATTACATGCATCCAACAGCGAGTGTTAAAAGTAGAGGTGGTCAAATGGGCGGGACGGCTCGTCCTGACTTGTCGGCTCGTCTTTTTAATTGCATAAAAATAATTTGTATCAGGTCGAGTTTGAATCGGCACAAACCGCTACAGATTCCTGAGGTGTTCACGGGTTCAATATTTCTGAATAGCAGCACACATGACACGAATCGCAAATTGGCTCGGGACATTGAACCATCACGGCACGGCTCGGTGAATCGGCTCGGCCCATGTAACTCACCACGTGGACAGCAGCTCACCCCGGCTCGGCCCGGGCTCGGATCGCTTGTGCAGTGCCCTTCACGCGCCAACGGCTACATACAGTCATATATCACCTATTATTATATGTATGTAACGGCTACCTGCAAGTCTGCAACTGCAACGTTCGTCTTCTCACGATCTGAACATTCGTCCTCTCCAACAGCTAACTCCATAGTGGCTATAAATTCTCTCACTCCACCCTTTTCTTCTCTCGTCTCTCATCTCTTTCAGTCTCACTCCACTCTCTTATTCTCTCGTCTACACTCTACTGTCTTTATTTTTATTTAATAGTCTATATATTTTCTTTAGTAAATATTCCGACGAGATTTAAGTAAAAATTTCGGTGAAAAATTTAAAAGATGGAAGAAGGAAGGGGCACCATATCACCTCAAGGTTCAACCCAAGCAAAGAGAATGCGACCTCCTCGACCTACCATGGACCTCGATATAGTTCTGTTCATTTTTTTTTTAAAAAAAATTGTGTTTGATTTTAATGTTTTTTAAAAATATTTGTTTTTTGTGATCGATTTTTATCTTTTTTAAAAACATTTATTTTTTGTGTCCGATTTTAAGAAACATTCGTTTACCAGTTATTTTTATATTTATTGGAATGTATTCCTTTTTGTGTTTTTAAAATCTTATTTGAATGTAACTATTTTCTATTTTTATAATTCGTTTTACATTTAGAAAAAACATTTGAATTAATTATTTTATATTTTAATTTTGCAGATAGTGCTTTTAGTACGAGATATTCATTATACGTTTGAAATTATTTTTCGAGAGAACAAATGCAGGAAGATCCGAACTACTTTAAAGCTTTTTGTTTGTTTTGTATTCAAAATGGTTGAAACCAAGCCCCTTTTATTCACGCTAAGGGGACCGGTACTGGTACACTTGATCGGCACTTGAAAAATTATCACGGAATAACGAAGCAAAGTCATGAAAGTGGAGAGGCACGTGGAGGTTCAGCACAACAAATACAAATTGGTGGTTTCGTGACATCGTCTCTCGGTGGAGGTATGCCTTTCGCTTATACTAGAGATAAAATGATGGACGATTTTGTTACTTATATTACATTAGACGAGTTACCTTTCTCTCAAGTGAGTCTGAATTTAGGGCACATGATTAAACATTCAATAAACTCGTCATTTAGAAAAATTCCAAGGAACACGCTTAAATATCACATACAAAAATAATATTATAGTCAACGAACACAATAAATTGAATATTTTCGTGATTTTGATGGTATGGTTTCTTTAACTAGTGATTGTTGTAGTTCGAGTCAAGATGAGCCATTTATTTGTGTTACAATTCATTGGATTGATGCCGACTATTTATTACAAAAATGAATAATTATTTTTGATTTTATGGACGAGTCACGTACCGGTTATAACATTGAACAAAGAATTTTAGATACAATAAATGAATTTAATTTGGTTCACAAGGTGTGTACAATATTTTTAGATAATGCCTCTGCAAATAATAAAGCGATGGACTATATTAGGAGTGATGTTACACTATATTAGATGGTAATTTCTTGCATGTTAGATGTTATGCACACATAATTAACTTATTGACTCAAAAGGGGATTTAAGAAATAACTCAATTGTTAGAATCCATTAGGAAAATAATTAATTATTTACGTATAGCACACACATTAAGGTCTAAATACAAAAGACTGTGTAAAGCTAACGGTTTAAGGCCAAAGAAGTAGGGCATCGATTGGTCTACAAGATGGAGTTCGACTTTTCATTTAACAAAGGAGGCAATTAAATATAAGGTAGTTATCACTGAGTTATATAATTCAGACCAAAAAATCAATTCACTGGTGGAACGATTACATATTTTCAGAGGGTGTTGGCATCTAGCGTACGTGATATACTTGATTGTTATGCACATGCTACTAAGATTTTTTCTTATGTTTACGAAACAAATGTATATCATATTATCATTGAGTGTGTTATTACTGTTACTACTTTATGTGAATTTGAAAATAATGATTATTTTAGTGCAATTATTTTTGATATGAAAGTTAAGTGGATAAAATACTTTATAGAGTTTCCCTATATTTATGGTGTTGCATGTCTTCTTGATCCCGGTGTTAGAAAGGAATGTTTAGAAAATATGTTATAACATTATTACGAGGTATTAGAAGTTTCATATAATTATATTATGTATGTACAAAATTGTTTAGACTTATTGCATCATCTTGTAGATATATATACTCTCAAAACTCAAAATGTTATACCACCTAAGACTAATACTGTTAGTAGTTTGGATAGTACTATTTCATCTATCCTAACCAAAAAATGAAAGTGTAGAATTTCCGCTGCGTCTTCTGTACCTACTTCTTCTTATAGTATGGTTAGGGAGTTTTTTCTTATAATTATGAGTTAGATGAGGATTTTTCAATACTAACGTGGTGGAAAAATCATAAGAACCAATTTTCGGTTTTAGCTAAAATTTCAAGGGACGTGTTAGTAGTTCCTACCTCTACAATTGCGTCCGAGTCCGCTTTTACTGCAAGTAGAAGAGTGTTGGACGAGAAGAGATCAAGTCTAGCGCCAGATGTGGTAAAGATATGTGTTTGCAAAAGGGATTGGGATCAAACTGGAAAAAGACAACTAGGAAAGAAAGAAGATGACTCGGAAACAGAAGACGATCCATGGATGACAATGGACACTTGATCAGAATCGAGCATGTCAACTAACAACGAACAACAACAAGAAGAAGAATTTGAATAAATCAAATAGTTAATATTTTGTTTTGTATTTTAAAATTTTGTTTGCTCCGTATCTTGTTTGAAATGTAAATGCGGTTTGTTCCATTTTTTAAAGAGGAGTCCCCTCAAATTATTTGTAAAATGTTTTTTAATTAATAAAATTTATAGAGGTACTGTCCTCTTTTTGATATCTTAAAGTAAAATTTCGTATTTTATTATAAACTTCGTATTTGTAAAAAAAAATTAATTAAAATTTTTTGTATAATTTTAATAAAAAAAATAGAAATATTAATATGAACAAAAAATTAGAAATATTTCTCTTAAAAAAATAAATATAACTCGCCAAACCACCATAACTTGCGAGCCGTACACGAGCCGAACTTCTGTGAATCGGCTCGAGCTCGGGACGGCACGCTGATAATAACAAGTCGTATACGAGTCCATACCTGTGTGAACTCACCCGTGATCAACTTGTCCTGGCATGCACATATGGCTCGTTTGGTCACCCTCTAGTTAAGAGACGGACCTAGAGGTGGCCAAACGAGCAGGTCGGCATAGACTCGCCTCGACTCCGTAAAACACACGTTAGAAATCGGCTCGAACCGGACAAGGTTATGAACCAACACAAACCGTTATAACTAACGATACATTTACGAATTCATGTTTACGACTTATATGCTGGCCAAATCGGAAAACGACGAACAGGCACGGTTCGCCTGACCCGCTTATTTGGCCAGCTCTAAACGTACCACATGCTAACGTCACCTGATATGACATGGAATGACATCATTATATTGATATTGTTGGAATGTCAATAAGCTGGTGAGCTTGCAAGAAAGTTGATATGACAAACTAACTTGAGATGTTAAAAGTTTAAATATCATAAAATATGCAAATTTGATTTGTGGGTATGATCACAATAAATATTAAGTCAATAAACATTAAGTTGACATTTTCTTTAGGGATGCTAACTGTTGAAGGAGTTTTCAAATAAAGATGCTCAAAATAGTACATATGAAATAGGAAAATTAATTTATGATAATAAAATTGACACCTCTCAGCAAGATACCAATCAGTAAAATAGTTGCTCCTAAGAGAATATATATAAAAACCTGATCATGGCATTAAAATACTCGCATCACTTTTACAACATATCTGAATACACACATAGATTTCCCAACATTCCAAAGTACTCTGAATACTCACACAGCTGAACTTTATGCACTACAAGACACGACACAAATGTGTCAGGTTACACGAAATGAAATACGAAAGTACACGACACGTAGTATATGGACACATTAAGGAACCACCTGCTTTGAAAACAAACATTTATAGATAAAGCTACTACGCCAAGACACTGATAGTAATAGGCTATAGAAGTAATACATAGATGTGGCACGCACTAAATAACCAGCATTATGCTCCACAACACAAATCCTTGACTCCGCAAGCGAATTAGAGACCAGCAATAAAAACTCTTAATCATGCTTAGGAGGTGCTTGGGGAGGACCAAAGAAGCTGGGAAAACCCGAGACGGGCGGTTTCATACCGGGTAAAGGAGGAATAGGGGAGTTGATGGGGCTTAAAGAACCTGGAAACTGAGGTGTAGGAATGGTGGGCAAAGCAGGAACTTGTGAAATTGCAGGTGGTAGGCCTGTTACAAATGGGAAATTTGGTATGGTAGGAAAATATGGATTTGGACGACTTGTTGCCTTATAGAAGCCGGAAAATGACAAGACGACCATGAGAACAAATGAGAGATTGATCAGCTTCAACATCTCTTTATTTTGCCTAGTTAGTTGTAACTGATCAAGGAAAAGAAGGTAAGTGTATGAAGTTTGTTTCAGTTGAAGTGCAGTGTTGTTACTTTGCATGTGTTATATAGAGAGGCAGTGTGTATCAAGTCTCCGTACGTGGGCTAGTACATTATATACTAGCCCGAGGGAAATAGTATTTCAATTTGTGCTAATTATTCTCAAAAGATTCTCAGCATTAGAAGGAATTAGCACAAGTAAATATCAGTGCCTAATTAAGTGCATCCCTTTCATGTGTGAAATGTACAGAAAACTTGCGATTTGTGTTTAGCAGTCTAATCAATCTAGAAGTGATGGTATCGGTGTTTTGGGTGCATAAACGTTTTCTATATATGTCTTCCTGCATTAATACATTGAGTTCCAGGTACAGGTACAGCAGAACTTCAATATATAAATGTTCAATAAACGAATAATCCGTCAAATAAATAATTTTTTCTGATCCGAACTTGGGTAAACGAGCTTCCCTAAATGCATAAGTCATATCTTTTCTAAAAATGCTTCTAATGTTGATTATTTTTTCCCTCCACAAAATGTATTTAATCCTTAATTTTGTGCGATGCATACCAGTCGAATACATGTTATAGCATGGGTAACTAATCTAAGATTAAAAAAAATGAATGTAACTAAAAGAATATAATCATAGTTTTACGTACATCTGAATATAAAATGTATAAAAAAATCTTGTCAAAATAAAATGTATAAAACAATTATTAATATAATTATAAGAAGAAAATTTTAAAAAAAATATCTAACTGAATTATTATTTATTTATCGATAAATAAATAATATATCAATTTATCGATAAGTAAATAATCTCTTTAAATGAATACATATTTTGGTACTACGTGTATTCATTATCGAGGTTCTACTATAGCTTGATTATGAAATTAATTTCAAAACACTGAGAAAAGGAAAAGAAGGGAAGAGCAAAAACTATCGAAGAGAATGGATGGTTCGGTCTCAAATTGTGGATCTAATTTAGATTGTTAAAATGAAATGATATAATTAACGGAAACTAAAAACAGTTTTCGATAATATAGTTCAAACTTCATTTCATTCCCTCACCGTTCCATTTACCTGGTTAACAGTAAGATTAGTATCATGTTATAAGAAACTGTTGAAGTCGGTAACTCTTGACTTTTATCATGTAGAATCATCAATAGTGATGAGTTGTTTCGTATAACAGTGTTCTGTTTTATCATTACAGTAACTGATTGATGCCTTTGATTGATCATCTTTTTGAAATTTTAAACGTGAGTATTATTGCATATTTTCTGATTCCAGTATATATTATTCATGTTGATCATGTAAAATCTGTTTAGCTCCTATTGCTTGAAGTACATGCTATTTTCTAGACGGCCAAAATTCAAACGACAACCAAAGAAATGAGAAATTACAAAATATGCTTTAGGATTCCAATAATACAGATGCAAATACATAAATTTTGTAACCTGTGGATTTCGAAAAAATAAGTGAAACAAAATGCAGTAGACATTTCCTTTTTCTTTTTTTCATTATAGTCAAGAATAGAAGTTAATATACTCATACACATATTATCGTCCAGATTTAAACCCTTGACCTCGGATTGTGCAAAGTTAACAGCTCAGAAGGCACATTCTTCGTCGAGACTTATACCATTTACCTCGGATTATGCAAAGTTAAGAGCTCAGAAGGCACATTCTGCGCACACGATCTTTAGCCATGCATGTTGAAAGCTGCATTAGCAGATATAATGCTTCCTGTATGAAGAGTTGATAGATACCCGAACCTCTGCCCCTTGATTCTTAAATCTTTGAATTTTCCAATCTCGACATTATATGAAACCAAAGCTTGGTTCTCATATAGCAACAATACCTCTCCATTACTCAATATGCATATGACTTGAAACTTGTGTTTTTTGTATCCATCAATCCACCCTCTGCCTGGGTAACTATTGAACTGACCAAATGTTAGGAAAATTTTCGGGACATACTTTCCAATAACAAATTCTCTGCTCCAAGACTCTTTAACATCATAATCTTTCATCTTCCAAATTTCATGTGTTTCATCACCATAGCTAATAACAGCGGCAAGTACGCCTTTTAAAGTCACTAGATGGCATGTGTGCTTCACGAGGCCCTCAAAATCTGGTCGCGGTAATTCTTGAAATTTTTCAGTTGATAGATCAAATGAGATGATATCTTGACATTTTCCTGCTTCAAGAAAATTAAAATGTGTAAGCCAATGAAATTTTCCATTCACAAAAGCTTCAGATGATGATCCAGTAAGTTGGTAATGTGTTTGGCCTTTGTATGTCCATTCCTCTGAGCCTAATGTAACAACATAAACATCTGGTTTTCTATTCAAATCCAGGACTTCAGAAGAGCTACCTGCATAATGTACAATCTTTACTACCTTGAAGACCATAGCCTTTGGATCAAAACCAAATCCAAAAACACACCTATACACCTTTCCCTTCAAATGTTCCCCGCCTTTATTGGGAAGTTGTTTGTAGTCCCAGGTTAAAGGATTGTATATTAGAACTGGATCATCCAACTCATAGTGTGATACACATAGCAGTCCATTACAAGAACCTACAATCTCGAATCGAGATAATGTTTGCTGAAATGGTAATTTCAGCCTCTTCCATTCCTTGTAGGGGCAACACAAATCATTAACAAAGACATTGTAGAGAACAAATTTGGGAAATTCAGAATGTAACACCAAGCAAAGACTTTGATCAGCTGCATTGGCTAACTGCATGTTTGCTAGAACTGGTTCTGCGATTGCAGTATTCCATCGTTTACATACAAGTTTGCATATCAAGAGGGATGGTATTGGAAGCCTGGAAAAAATTTCCAAGGTTATTTCTTTTGGAAGTTCAGAAAATGTTCTCATATTCTTTCGATTATAGGAAAACTTTTTAGTCATCACAGTTGCATTTTGTGATATTCCAGGTCTATCTAAACTTCTCTGATCAGTTGTCTTCTGTAGACATGATCCCATGATCTCTGTATTAGACTATTCGAGGATATATATATATAGATCTTCAAGGTGAAGAAAATAACAAAGACTGGCTGAGAAATGCATGGTATTGTGAGTGCATATATATTTGTCACTTGGCAAGGACGACGAAGAAACGAGGAATAACAGATGTAGCATATGTCTATGTTCTGTAGTAGGCCGGCTGAATAAACAAGTAATCTGTCCTTCATCAGAGCAAAAGGACATTTAAGTATGGCCAGTAGCAACTCTAGAGAGAGCATACCAGAGGCTCAACAGCAACAGTTGATAAGTATGTATAACATAATACAAAAATACTAATGACGGGTGCATAACCATAACAATCCAACCAGAAAACACAATCGAACCAAATGACACCAAGAAAAAACAAAAAAGGTGAAAACTTGAGACCACTTCTAAACCTAAATTCTCAGACCAATATACCAAGCATATCGGAAAATTACTTCGACCAAAACCTAAATATGTAAATGCATGGAAGCTGCAAATGGATCGTTTACTTTCAGCAGTACCAGCCACAACTAAGTTATTTAGTATTTTACGAAAACTATGATTATGAAGGTTGTTTGTCATTGACAATAATTCATAATACAATTATATTCTGTATGCGCTTTGATATCAGAATCTTTAGTTTATGATTTAGCATGTAAATGCCCAGTGTTTCAATGGCATTTTTGAAGTGCTACACGTTCTAATAACGTTACCATTATTCTACGTTCTAATAACGTTACCATAATGAAGTACTCAAAATAATTGGTACTTGAGTGATTAGTAATAGGAAGTACTCAAAAATTAGTAATAGGAAGAACTCAAAAATTGGTACTCGAGTGATTTCTCGTTACCGTGTGAAATCTCAAAGAAGCTTATCAGCTGATAAATACGAAGCTTGGACTGCACAAATAGGTCATATAGCAAAACAAAGAGTTAAAGAGAGTTAAAGGAAGAGTCTGCTACAGCCCTCACATATCTAATGGCTCTAACTGTTGGAGACCCATATGCTACATTGCTACTGCAATTCCTATCACCGGTCACCTTATTCAATTCACTCCATCATCTCAGCTGCCAATTGAACTTACTGGTAGCACCAATTTTACTACTTGGAAGGCTCAGATCTAAGTGCTCCTCCGCGGACATGACTTATTTGGATATCTTGATGGTTCTACTACGGCACCAACATCCCCAGAACATATGAACAGGCTTAAAAATCTCATTATTGGCGTGTTGCAATAAATGCAGTCCGAATATATATGATGCTTTAATGAAAATCATACATGGCACTGGTTCTCAGCTGTCCCTCAAAAATGTTGTGGATTGCAAGTAGGTTTTTAAAATCAAACAGAAAGCTGATGGTTCTGTTGATAGATACAGAGCCCGGCTCGTTGCTTAAGGCTTTACTCAACATCCGGGCATTGATTATCATTCTACTTTCAGTCCTCTCATCAAGCCTGAAACAGTTCGCCTTATTCTCTCTATTTTCTGTATGTGCTTATTCACGTCTTTCAAATTTGGTTGTGATTGTAAAAATCAGCTGTAAAAGAGTGGAGATTTTGCCCATCATATGGAAGTTCCAATCTCGTTAGACCCTTCTTCAAGGTATAGATGGTATTTCTCACACTGGTAAAGATTTCTATGGAAGTTGGCAAGGACATGTAACAAGGATCTAGTAATAATAGATTTCCCGTATATGGTTCAGTGGTCAAGTGTTGGAAAAGGAGAAGCAATTTCCCGTCTGCAAAAGTTAATTTTGACAGATTTCCATCTCAAACCAGAAGTTTTCTCATGTCTTGAACACCAGGTGAATCTATCGAAATATAAGTGGATTAGAGTGTCAGCTTCTATCGATAACTCGAAAAACTTCAGTGCCTAACAATTCATATCCTCTTCTTGAGAGACAACAAGAGTCAAGGTGTGGGCAAGGACAGCTCAGGATCGGCATATCTTTATCAGACACTCAAAAATGGCAGATACCCGCAGCTCTTGAGTCTAAATTACACTTTCCGTTGTCATTAGTTTAAGTGTACAACTGTACATTCCGTGTTCTTATGTTGGGTTGGCAAATCATTGCAGCATTTGTATCATACAACTCCATCATGTGCAGCCTAAGTTCTATGCTTGGATCTATGCTGAATGTTTCATGAGTATAAAAATTCGTATTTACTGTTGTATATTTTAGATATAGTGGCTTATGTTGTTAAGACAAGCCTAGGAAGGAGGCATAGAGCGAGGTCGTACCATCATGGTGTCATTACACAATTTCAAAGGGAAGAAAATAATTGCATGCTTACTCTTTCTAAGCTAATAAGATCTCCCTTCAAATATACAGTATCTATATCTTTAAGTTATATGCTTTCTTTTCTCCATGAATGCATAATTGATTTATTAGAGCTAGTTTTAATGTTTTTAGCTCTCGGAATCATACCGTCATTCATATCCTTTCTATTCTAATATGCTAGATTTGTTTACATAACCATGAAACAGTGCAATTGCTTATGAAAGCAGCACAGATGAACAGACCACAATAACAAAAGCTCCCATTACCAACGGATGATCACATAGAGAGTACCACAGTAATCGCCCTTCACATGATTGTACAAATCAACTAAACTTTATCGTTCACTGAGATTCAAATCTCATTATGTATCTCACACATATTTGTAGCTCACAGAAATTCAAATCTCATTATGTAGCTCACACACGTTTGTAGTTGCAGTAAGAATCAGACTTTAACGGTGAATATCCTGAAACACTGCAAAATTTGTAAGGGGTCAGCTAGGGAAGGGGGGAGGGGAGCTTTTCTAGAGAAATTTTTGACAGAAGATTGAAATAAGAAGCAGAATAAGAAACAACAATTTAACATTAGAACAGAGCAGTATGACTAACAGAACCACAGGTTTGACCTTATTTTAATCTTAACATAATCTTTCAGTTTCAGAAACAGGAAAACAAAAACAACCATTCAGAGACTTTACATGGATGAATTACTTTTCTGGAGTGAACTTCAGTGAAACACTATTGACACAGTGACGCTCATCCGTTGGCGTCCCAAACCCTTCACCTTTAAACACATGACCTAGATGCCCACCACACGCAGCACAAGTTATTTCAATCCTCCTTCCATCTGGGTCAGGCTGAGACCACAAGAAAGACATTTGTAACTTAGTCTTATGCCTATATCTACCAAGATAAATGAGCTAAATAACAAGTTGCAAAAGGAAAAAAAATGGTGAACTCACATGACGATTTATAGCTCCAGGAAGACCCTCAAAGAAAGCTGGCCAACCACATCCAGAATTAAATTTAGTCGTTGACTTGTAAAGAGGAGTTCCACAACCCGCACATGTGTAGACTCCCTCATTAAAGAACTTGTCATATTCCCCAGTGCCAGGATACCTGTATATTAGCATAAACGTGTCAGCAGCTTTCAACTGATAGGATCCATAACATAAGAAAAGAGTAGCTGCATTGGCTACTCCAACCACACTGCTCCAAAATTAAACTTTCGACAACATTTCCCCTAACCATAGCCCAGCTATCAACAATATTAACATCACAATTTTCTTCCAGCCTCATAAGATTTCACATAAGACTGGCTTGTAAAAGAACAAAAAATGTAACTAAAATTGTTATACTCGAAGACCCTAAACTCAAAGCTTATCTGTCAGCTTCAGTCTTAATAACCACGTAACATTTATTTCAAATCATGCTTCCTCCTTGTACTCTCCATCAAATTTAAATAGTCCTTACAATCAACAAAACAAATGGCATCTAAATATAACTCGAAACAACCTTCCATTTATCGTTAACCATGTTTTAGTTATCACACTGTAGCTTTTTCTAAAGACTTATCCCTCTGTTAAACTTCTAACTTATAGATTAAACTACATGACTTCTCAACCACAATTCGAATTCTCGAGCAATTTAATCTTACCAATATCAAGCTATATCGAGCTACCCGAAACTTCAACTTAAATTCTAAAATCCAATATAAAAGCCAGCCCAATTTCATCAATACAAACACAATTCTTGACTATAAATTAAACATTACACTACAAAAATATAACCAAATTAATTAAATAATTAAAATAGATATACTAGTAACAAAATAAATAAATAATTAGCCAACAAAGGTGTGGTACAGTGGTTGAATTCTTGTCCCCGTTGCACAAGGTCAAGAGTTCGACTCCTAATACGTACGTGCGTGGATGATTAATTAGCAAATAAATAAACATACTCAGTGCCTTTCTGTCTGAGAATCCGAAACTGTTCAGGAGAAAGAACAGCACGCCACTCATCTTCTGATTTTTGAACCGACCCGGGTCCAGCCATGGCTACAATCCCACTTCTAAAGCTTCTTTTGACCCGACCCGAAAACCCAGATGACAATTTTGAAAATGTCAAATGGGTTTTTGTTAAATTGGTGGAAAGAAAAACAGGGGTGGAAGAAGATTTGTGAATTAAGGTTCTTGAAAGTGAGAAAGGTGAGATTTTTAGAATTTGAGAGCCCATGTAATGTTTTTGTATATGTAGTTTAAAAGTATTTTATTATTGGAATAAAAGAGGCCAATTCAATGGTAATAAAATTTATGATTATTTTCTTGGCCTGTTTGGTGACAGCAAGTATGGATTGATTGGTCATTTTTTGTGAATCTGATGGGTAACACGTCACTAGTGACTCAATCACTCGGATCATGGATCATAGGTCACCGTGGGCATTTTTGTGGTCCCCCACCTCAACCTGATCCCATTTTTTTTTTCAGCAATAACGTTTTCGTTAATAAAATGTATCCAAAATACAATGAAAGAGTATATATTTCATCCACAAAGTTTATTACCTAACCGAAGGTCATGCAAGATGGCCCCGGTTAAAATCACCTTAATGTCTGAAGAGGATAACCCACAAATAAAGGCCTCGTTAAAATCTCGATTGAGTAAAATTTTATGGGAAAAAAATTCTAGGAGGAAAAAGAGTGCCCTCTAAAGAATACATTATGTACAAAAACTAAAAACTAGTGTCTTCCGAAAGTCGTAAGAAATCCCTCGTGTCATCAAAATTTGTAGTTAAATTGTATTGTACTCCAAGTTCCATGGCTAGAAAATTGTGCTTTAAAATCTGAAATGAGGAAATGCATTAAAATCTACCGATCATCCTGAAAATAAGAACAAAAAACAAAAAGAACATATTAAAATACTCCGTAATAAAGAGTTATTTCTGTAAACAATTTATTATAAGAAACGAATGTACATATAATAATTCGTTATAAGAAAAAATAAAATAAGATCAAATTAAAAAAAATAAATCTTTAGTTAGACCCTACAATAAATATATATAATATAATTCCATTTAAAGCATAAATAAGCCAACAAAATGGCACATGATTGCCTCTAAAAGACCAGAATATATGCCATTAAAAGGCCTTCCATAAATGGTACAACTTAGCCTTCAATCAAGGCACAAAACTAAAAGAGTATTTAATTCTAAATACAATGGAATATTCAGTCAATCAACAAAAACATTACACTACCATTAAGCCCAT
>PHNY01254999.1:1393-11760 GCA_003724115.2 Anethum foeniculum
CTACGACTAGTCACGACTCGACTTACCGGACACCCCGGTCGACTCGACTCGACTCACCGACATAACAACCATGAATAGAGGCCATAACTTTTGGAGAGATAGGTAGGCTTGATAGAATAGTTGACACTTCTGAATTTCGGCATTGCCTTTCTGTTGCATTGGAGTCCATATGATCTCATTATCAATATCAGGTTGCTGTTAGAAATGAGATTCCGTTGGTGCTCATGTTTCTCTTCCGAACTTTGTCGAAACTGATCAAATGCCAATCCAATTGTTGGGTATAACTTGCAAATTAGAAATCAATCATTTTGTAAAGTGATCACAAATTTCATAATAAATTTAACACAGATAACTTATTCATTCAAGAGCCCAGTCCTTCTAGGATCTTAGATAATGCTTGGGTGTGTGAGTCTAGTCAAATACTGAAGTTCTTTCTTATTTTCTTCTTGTTTTGCCATAGATAAACAAACAGTTGATGATCAAGGTACAGGTACAATGATTGGACTTGGAGAACATATGTTTAACGACTAAATATAGGTCTCAGACCTTGCAGTTATATAATAAAGTTCTTTTGTTGCTAAATAAGTTATTAGGTTATTAGTCATTGCAGATTTACTGAAAACAAAAGCAACTTAGAAATCTATATAATTAATTCCTAGTTCCATGTTTGACAAAATGTTGTTGGTCTCTTTAAGCTTTTTGAAACCTTGTGTAATGCTGTAGTAGTTATTTAAGCAGTTGCAATTGGTTGATTGCAGAAATATATGCGAGGCTTGGGCATTGGCACTACCATATGACCGTGCCAAGGAGACACGCAAGCAAAAGTACTAGTTCTTTTGATTCCAATGTGTGACAGTTGTGGCAGTAGTCCCAGTGAGTGTTGTGTTTCAGGTTTTTTTACCTGCTATTCTTAAACAAGGGCATTTTTGTTGTTTTCCATCACCTGCCTAGTCTCCAAAGATGCATTTTCTGGGACTAGTTTGGCGTGTGGCATGAGACCGACTTTTAATGGAATGGAATATGCAATACACATGCCATCGAACTCTACATTCCATGAACGAACAGAATATATCAGTGATAATTTGAGAAAAGGTATGACCGGGGTTGTGCACCTGCAATTAGCTCAAAAGCTGCTCAATTTCTTTGTTAACTTGATATCAGATGCTGCTTTGCTGTTTCGATCTTTCAACTCACCTGTGGGAGGTATTAGCTGTCTAATGAATCTTAGAATTCTAAGAGGTGCAAGTAATATAGATGTTCAAAATGTTTAACAAGTTCCAGGTGAATGTAGAACTTCATATATGTATACAAACGCTATGATGTTTTGATATATACAGGGTTAAATTTAGGAACAGGCTTTAGGGTATATAAAAGGAGATGCACACAACTATATTTTAAAGAGCTTGATATGTAAATGACATTTGATGAGGGTGCGTCCTCTTACTTAATTTTTCCCCAGGAACCATGCTCGGATTTCATTTGATTTGTTTTAAAGTTTTGAAAAATAAAAAAACTTTGCCATACAGTATACAACTGAAAGTCAGTATAGATTTGAACGTTCATCCCTCATATTTTTACTTGAAAATGAAAATTATATCAATTCGTATATATATCACAAACATCATAGGTACGAACCAATACAGTTACATAGAAGGTCAAATCATAATATTACTTCTAAAATATGTGTATGTATAAGCTGGTGAATTGTGATTCAAATTCTACCGAACTTGATATTTCTCATTGTCAATGACTAACATTGATAAGACTTTCATCATCTGCTGTTGAAAAATGATTATTTTCAAAGGTTTGTTGCTTAAAATCTGTCAATGGCTATTAAGATATTGGAATTTGCACACAGCTATAACATTGCCTAATTTCTTGAGTTAGGTGAAATCGCAAAGAAAAATAATCTAAATATTAAAAGCGTTGAAATTCCACTTTATTACGTAATAAATATTTCTTAATTCATTTTTTTTGTAAGTGAAATTTTCTCAATTCTCACAAAGATTCCACTTCTATCTTATCAAATTTTATATATCTTTAAATGTTGAGATATTTAACATAATTTCTGTGAGTGATAAAGTGCTGCTTTCATTTTATTACTACAGTTTTTGAAATATGCCAAAAATTAAATTTAATCCAAAACAAATAATGTTTGTTAACTTGACAACGTAAAAGTAATATTTAAGTTTAAGTATGTACCGTAAAATCTCGACATATTAATAATGTATAAAACAATAATATGTGATAAATTAATATTTTGTTCCAAGATAATAGAGAAGATGCATATTTGTTCTTGATTGATTAATAGTTTTGAAAAATTAATAAAATATTTTGATCGTAATATTGAAGTTATTATTGGTAAGGTGATATATATCACATGTAGTTGGTTGTATACAAGAAGCAAACAAATCCAAAATTTAAGGTTTAGGGAGGTAAGACCAAGTCCAACTCAAACCTAACCCAAACGCTGACTTTTACTCGGGTCACCATTACCGTATCTTTACTCTTTTCTTCTTTCTTTATCTTTCAACCAAATTTTCGAGCTTCCTAGTCATGCATATCCTTTTTTTTAAAATTTTCTTTTCTCTCGCATATATAAAAAATACAACAGAGTGTGTGATCACGGCGATTCCAAAGGCCACAATATATTACTAATATAATAACATATATATCCAACAAACGACTTGACTAGCTATTCTTGATAAATTAAGTGATACAATTTCAAGTTTCAATCAAAAAAAAAGTATAAATTAACACCAGTCACTTTCATTTGTAATTGCTCTAAATTTTTGTGACTACATGGAGTGGTAGTTGGTGTAATGATTTCAATTTAAAATTAATAAGGATAATTAAGTGGTTAAGGATTTATACTGTGTCATCCAATTAAACACATATAAAAATGTAAAATACACAATTTTTTTAATGCAAAAAAAGTTCACTAAATTAGTAAAGCGATATAAATAGCAGTTTCTTGTTGAAAAAAAATAAAAAGTCTGTTAGGAGCATATGAAGGATAAAGATGAAGAAGGGTCAGAATCAGAATCGTGAATGGTGTGCTATTATATATGTAAAAAATAGTCAACTACCAAACAGCCGACCCCACCATGCATGTAACAGCGACTTATCTACATATATCTTCCAAATTTAACAAATACCAACACATCACACTTTGACATTTTTAGCTCCAGAAGCCAGAATTTTTTTTTTAATTCAATATAATGATTGAGCTGGTTTTTATTAAAGAGCAGCAAAGTTTGAAATATATGATGACAAGACTCTTTCAATAATTCATATGTTCATCATTTTCATTTGCCTTCCATAATTTGTAAGTACTCTATCTTCAATTTCTCTTGCTCATCATCTTTGTATCTCTGTTTCTGGTTCTTGTAGTTTCTTGCAAGTTGAAAAATGTTTAGTTGCATGATTTCTTTACTCGATATTCGAAAATTTTAAACGGGCTTGAATACTCGACCTCTTGTTACATGAATGGATATTCGCGCTGAGGCTTCCTGTAAAGCTTCATGTTGCTGTTGCCCACATATTTGAGCTCTCTTGAAGTTTTCTACAACTTCCTTGTGTTTTCTGAGATGTTACCATAAAATCGATCAGTTCTGATTTTTTGTGTTTGTGATTGTCAAAGTTTTATGTTACTTGTCCATTTAAACCTCATCTCTGGTGTCCCTGAACCTTCACAGTCAAAATGTTAGCATGTATTTGCGAGTTTTTAAATTTTTGTATTTTTTAGTTAGTTATACATATTACATATTACATATCACACACGTCCTCACATAATTGGAACCCTCAAACTCTCTTAAACGAGGAGAAGACCTATTCTATTCGGAAAATATATATCTCAACTAGATGAAACATTTTGCGAATCTCGTATAATTTTTTATAAGCTCAACTAAATAATAATCTCGATTACTAAACAAATTTTTGGTCAGAAAACTTTATATATGTAAAAGTTTAACTGCAATTCTTTTTGTGTTGGGGAGTTGTGATCTCACTGTTCAAGTTTGATTTTACTTCTCAATGGTCAAGCTTATAACTTTCCACCTTATTTTTCCTTCCTTCTACAATTTTGGTTTCTTAAATTTTTGTTGTGCCTCAGGAACTTACCTAAGCAGCCATAAAATCAAATTTTGAATCTTTAAAGCCTGTGTCAAATAAGCTGGAGAACAAAAGCAATGAAGTGTTTCCCTTATTTGAAAGAGAAAATTAGAAGCAAAAGCAAGCAACAAAGATCAGCTCCTGAATTGAAGACGCAAAATCATTCAAGCACTTCAAATGTTTCAACTTCCGGAAGAGTGACCCAGTCTTCTAGTTCCACCATTTCATCGCGTGGCATACCTGAATTATATGAAGAGAAAGCTCATAATTTGAGAATTTTTTCGTATTCAGAGTTGAGGCGGGCAACTAATGATTTCAGTAGACTACTTAAGATTGGGGAAGGCGGGTTTGGGATCGTGTACAAGGGTACGATCAAGCCTGTTGATGGAAGAGGAGATCGTATTGTAGTTGCTATCAAAAAACTTAACAAGGATGGATTTCAGGTTTGTGCTGTACTGCAGTTTTTTAATCCTCTTTTGTTTTTTATTAACAAACTTTATAATGCTAGGTATTATATTTTAACTCTCAGAATGTTAGTTTCATGACACAACTGTGCAATAGTTGTGTTGAGTAATCTAAGGTGTTAATGTCATGAATAAACGGTACTCCCTCTGTTTTTATTTAAAAGTCGTTTTAGAGTTTGTCGTTTGTTTCTTAATATATGTCGTTTTAGGTTTTCAAGGTGTTTTTAAATAGATTATTTCCCATGAAATGCCCTTATTTACTCGGTTGTTAGATTTTCAAGGCATACGTGTAGCTGTGTATGGATGAAAAACCAAGGGTATATTAAGAACGAATTTTCTACCATGTGCCCATGAGCACACAGTAAGCGCGGAAATTCATAGTTTTAAGTTATTTTGATTGGTTCATTCTTTAGATAGTGGTGGACCCCTGTATTCACAAAAATTTCACCAATCAAATTGGCCCAAATTCATAAGTTTCCGCGCTTACCATGTGCCCATGGGCATATGGTATCCCTGTATTCACAAAAATTTCACCAATCAAATTGGCCCAAATTCATAAGTTTCCGCGCTTACCATGTGCCCATGGGCATATGGTAGAAAAACCGTATTAAGAAATAGGCTCAAGTCATTATTAGACTTCCAATGCGCATATGGTAGAAAAACCGTATTAAGAAATAGGCTCAAGTCATTATTAGACTTCCAATGCGCATATGGTAGAAAAACCGTATTAAGAAATAGGCTCAAGTCATTATTAGACTTCCAATGCTCCTTGGTCTCTGTAGGTAAACAATTTGTTATCACACCAACAACCATGTGTGATTTAATACAAATTTTAATTTGATAGATTTTTGTTTTTATCTAGGGAATAATTTATATTTTTTCTTGTATAACCAATTTATTTAGTAAAAAAACTAGCTAGTAAATAAAAACATTAAAAATGTAGTACCAAATAGATGTTCTACAAAACCAAAACCATAATTATTTATGAAGTAAACTTTGATCGGGAAAATAGGGATTTCTAATTTCGATTTGATAGTTTTTGACGATCGAATAAAGGAGAAATAAATGCCTTTTGGGAGTTTGATGATAGTTATTTGACTAGAAAAACTGATGGAGTGGAGTGGACAAGATTCTAGCTGCTGCTATATAAGTTTGCACATAATCATATGCTGCACTATATAAGAGTAGCTCAGTGGATTTGATGAAATGTCTCGTATTCAGCCTTATCTCTAATGTTATTATCAGTTTACGCATTTTGATAAGCCAAGATGTCTTTATATAATCTGTCTGATAATTGTTATTGTGATAAATAATGATCACAGGGTCATAAAGAATGGATATCAGAAGTTCAGTTTCTCAGTGTTGTGGAGCATCCAAATCTTGTCAAACTAATTGGATATTGTGCTGTTGATGGAGAAAGAGGAATTCAACGGCTACTTGTATACGAGTACATGCCGAACAAAAGCCTTGGAGATCATATGTTTAACAGGGCCCATGTTGCTCTTTCTTGGGAAAATAGGTTAAAGATTCTTCTTGGAGCTGCTCAAGGATTAGCCTATTTGCATGAAGAATTAGAAGTTCAGGTTTGATTTTTCGGGGAACACTCTTTCTTGCAGAAAAATTAGTGTAAACTGCAGTGTATATATTCACTAGTAAAGAGAAAAAAATCAATTTCATAGTCCAATTATTTTTTTGAACTTCAATTAAAGATTGCTGGTACGTATTTGATAGTTCTACATACGGTCAAAGTAAAACACGATAGTAGTTTTTCGAGTAATTGGTCCTTTTTCAGCAATGCTTAATTGATATAGATGGCTTGAAGCTACTTTAAAGGTGAAAACAGTGGGTCTTTTAATTATGTATGCTTATTACGTAACTCAATACTGTCCTAAATTCACATGAACACAGTGATACCTAAGGTTGTGTTGGTTCTCTCCCTTGGTACTATACCCAACAGTTACATGTATTGCTGATTTTGTGTTGGTTTTTCTATTAATCTAGGTGATATATCGAGACTTTAAGTCATCAAATGTGCTGTTGGATGAGGATTATAATCCGAAGCTTTCAGATTTCGGACTTGCACGGGAGGGGCCAACTGAAGGGAATACTCATGTCTCAACAGCTGTAAGTAAACGCTTGTTCTGCTGCTTTAGCATTTGACGATATCATGCCAGTGAATTTGTCTCTCATTGTGTTTTATATGCATATAAGTTACTCTGCAAACCACTAATCATGTACATGCTAATTAGAAATTTCAGCATAACTTAAAACATAAAACATCCGAGAATTGGGATTAAGTTCAAAAAGTACTATAGATTTGTTAATTTCATCAGATGAATATAGACATGTATGTGGTTTGGTTGCTGAACATATATATGAAAAAGAATCCCTTTTTTCGTTAAGAATGACTTTGTGAACTTGCTTTACATGACTAGGTTATGGGAACACATGGTTATGCAGCTCCCGATTATATTAAAACAGGACACCTTACAAGTAAAAGCGATGTCTGGAGTTTTGGTGTGGTCTTGTATGAGATATTAACTGGTAGACAATCATTTGAAAGAAACAGACCTAAATCAGAACAGAAACTTTTAGATTGGGTGAAACATTTTCCATTTGATGGTAAGAAATTTGATTTGATAATGGACCCAAGACTTGGAAACCAATACTCGTCCCCTGCAGCTCGGAAGATTGCAAAATTAGCTGATAGTTGTTTATTGACGAGCGCAAAAGATCGACCAGCAATGAGTAGGGTGGTGGAAATTTTAAAGCACATTATTCAAGTTTCAAGTGAATGTGATTCCTCTACTGAAACATTTGTGTTCTCTGACGATGAACCAGTTGAGCAGAATAAATCACCAAAGCAAGAGAGAGTGTCGGAATCAGCAAAAAGGCGAATGTCACACCTGGCTACATTAGGTGACCATGTTAATGGACTCAGTAAAAGAGGATTTATGATCATGCAAAGAACTAAAGTACCTTAGAAAACTGGTCATAGCAATATTACGTTTTGTTGACTATTCTCAAGAAAAATGCTCTGCGGACTACAATGAGAAACGCGGATAGAGAGCTATCAATATAAATAACTAGGTTTTACTTGTAGAGGATCTGTGATTTTACTGAATCTCAGATAGTAGCTATGTAACAAGTGAGTATATTTTAAGTTTTTTTTTTTTTTTTTGACAGGAGAGTATTTTTTAAGTTAAACAATAGCCTTTATTTATATTTACATGTATATAAACAAAGAACGTGTTGCTAGCCTTTGATTTTTTTCGTTTATATTTAGATGTAATATTTATTGGTTGTTTAAGAAAAGCTAGTACCTAGTTTTGGATTTTGATTTGTTTAATGATTATGATCTATTAAGAATTTTCTGTTAGATCTTTCCTTAGCATATCCTGTAACTCATTGATATACTAGTTTGAGGTTTCTACTTGTGCTGCTGATTCAGTGATTTCTTACTACATTAGTGTCATATTTCCTAAAAATTTCTCATAAGCCAGGAGTGTTCACGGAAACGTATCTGTGGAGTGACTCTTAACTGCAGAGTATGGTAGGACACACATCTCTCTCTATCTGAATTTTACTTTGAAAATGGTTTAATTCAGTCATTACTAAATCAGGGTGATTAAGAAACAGATGCCTTCTGCTAATGCAATTTCTTGGAATTTGCTTTTTATTGTAGGAAGTTTTATAATAGCCAAAACCTGAGGGGCAACAATAAATTGTATGGTGACCCAAATCACCCTTTACTGATAGTGACAAAGCTGATGTAACAAAAGTTACCATCAAATTACATTTTACCTAGAGATACTGATCCTATATCAACATTGATTTAAATTCATACATTAACAATTTTATCAAATTATCATCCGAATTTCTTCAATCCAATCACTTGCGACAACTTCATGTCTACCACAACTTTGGAAAGATGAACCCCAAGATTTGTTTTGCCTCTATATGATCTTCTTCTTCACTGAAAATCTGGGATTTTATTACAACTCAACACTGATATCATTCTCTTATAATCTTATACTTTGTAATACGATTAGGACACAGCAATCTGCAGAACTTTCGACGAGGCAGATGATTTATTGCCTGACTTTGTTGTTGATCTCTTGGAAGAAGATAAATTCCACTTCTTTTCACACCCTTCATCTATCTCTATCTGTTCTTGCCTACATTCTTGGCTACAAAATGGAGTGTCTCCTCTGCAATAACATTCAAATTTTAGTAACCAAAATATGATGTACATAAAACATACATATTTAGATGCACACATACACATAAATTAAAGAAAAACAAATTTGTGTGAGACATGGAACTATAGACAGAACAGAAAGTGTACATCATACTATGAGGAAAATCCAAAAGAAACAGGAAAAAAAATGAGATTAAAGTGAAGAGATAAATATAGTACCTGTACATAAAGATGTCATTGTTGTTATCCAATGGTTTGTGGCAAAGGAAACAAGATTTAAGAAAATGTGGTACTTCACATCCAGTGCAAGATAGCTCAGTAGTTCTCATGGTTTCTGTGGAGATAGAGAATAGAGGTTTGTAGTTGCTAAATGGAACCTAGTGTGTAGGTTTAGATGTATGAAAGAAAAGATGATACTTTGATATGTTATTGTGGAAGCACAAGGTGAGCAGTGCTGATTTATATCACTGGTAGGAGAGACAGGTGGTGATTCTGTGATGTGTGGTTCATGTTAAGATTTGTGGACTGCTGTAATTAGGTATTGAAAAGTATATTTAATTATGAATAGTTTGCTTTGGTTAGATTATGTTTCAATTATTTTAAAACAGGATCTAACTCATCAGTTATGTACATAACTGTATATCTTTTCTGAGGGAACATAACAGTAATGAACTTAGTCCAAAATTATACAGAGCATTCATCTTGAATATGTGCATTGAATGAGCCGCTGTTGGTTATCATTATTTGAAGATAAAATGTTCAATGCAATATTTGCAAAGTAAAAAAACACAAAATTGAAATAATCGAAATCGTGCTCCGATTACAGATGAGATCCTAATTTAGTGACTGAAATTCGAGATAACATGTACCATTTATAGTACCATTGTAGATCATTTGCATAGGAAAAATAATTCAACTTTATCATTTTTCTCATTTTTAACTCTTGCTAAAAAAAAATCTCTTAGTATGAGTTAAATTCAGCAGAGAACTACATAATATGAAAGTATATACACATAAAAAATTAACAAAAAAAAGAAAAAGAAAAAGATTCTTGTATCATTATATATTGGTCTGTATCAGTGGTGTGTTGGAGTATCATCACATGATGGGTGTGATTGGTGAAAGCCAACCTAAAGTGGTCCTTCTGAATCTTTATGTACTGGTGCAAGAACCAAGGGGCTGAGTCCAAGGTAGTATACAATGAATCTGATTAGACATTTTAACCTGTTTTTTTGTCTTTTTTACTTTCTGTGCAACTAATTTTAGTTTGCTTACAGAACAAATTTCACAGTTTTCATTGTTAGGAGCATATGCATGCAATACGTGGCAGCTAACAATTGAAGAAGAAGTGGTTTTTACAGATTTCAGATTCCTAATAATTATACCCTACACTAGGGGTGTACACGGATCGGGTTGGGCGGGTTGAGGGATTTAATCAACCCAACCCAATTAAATCGGGTTTGTAAATTTTCAACCCAACCCATAAAAAATTATTTCGTAATCCAACCCATTTAATACATTTCGGTTTGGATCGGTTTGGATCGGGTTAGTCGGGTTAATAGATATATAGAATTTCAATAATATTCGGC